>CAUYQV010150197.1:0-31830 GCA_963574575.1 Galagoides demidoff | reverse complement strand
TTTTTTTTTTTTAAGAGGATACAATTCAAATTATGACAGTATATTTCCAAAAATGTTTGTATTTTAAGAAAATGTGAACCTGACATTTTACATAGCTGGAACAGTTGGTTTGCAAATCCTACATGCAGAAATGATGTACATTCTCTACCTGGTGAAAGCTTCTCGCAGCTCTAGGCCCATGACCCCTGAAACCTGCTGAAGTCACTGTAGTTATTTGATATGCTGGTCGCTTAGCAGAGAGTGATACAATAATATTGCCACAATGGTGACTTTTCTTATTGAGAGAGAAGCTATAGAAACTCCATCCATATATAAGAGAAAGCAAGTTGTTTCTCTTTTATTTGTCTAAATTCAAAGGCAGCAGATAAGGGACTACTTGATCCCCAGGGCTACTCTTTAGATAACATTATTTTAGTACCATTATCAGCTACCTAAAAAAAGCCTTCTTTTTTGAAGTTCTTACTTACTGTCTCATTTCAATACTTTTCTGGCCTTCATGACCCATGCCCAGGTGCTGTAATGATAACTGCTATAATTCACTGTATTTCTTCTTGTTGCTTCCCTGTTCTTGGTACTATAACAACTTTTAGCAGACCTATCTGACCTATGTACAGCTCACTTTTTTTTTTAAATTTCACCATTCTCTGCTCTCTCTCTTTCTCACTCTTTCTCTCTCTCTCACACATATCAGGTTATATATTCACATGTGTGTCAGTATTCAGAAAGAGTTAATTCCTTCTTCCAGATGATACTGTTAGTGTAATTTGGAGAAAGCCTTGTGAAGTTTTTGGACGCTGACTTGTGCTCTTTTTTCAGTTCAATCTGTTCTGTAAAATCAAAATAAGTGTCAATCAAGTTATTAACCAAAATGTGCAAACGTTAAACTATAAGCAAAACTTTGGAAGATGAGAAAGAGAAAAAAACTCAAAGCAGCAGACAAATTAAGAAGCTATTGAGACATTGAAAAGAAGTAAAGAGTGCTTGGACAAAAATTATGTCAGGAAAAATTCAAAGATATGCAGAATGGAGTACTACATCCTCCAGGGTGAAAACAAAACAAAGCAAAATATAAGACCTAAAAGCTGGATATGAAAAGCAAAAATTCTGTTCTGGATTTTATAAGTTTTAGGTACCAACAGGTCAATGTTCAAATTGTATGTATATATTTGATCATCAGTTGTGTGGAGGTGAAGCCATGGAAATGATAAGACACATACGATTAAAATAGAGGCAAATAAGAAATTTCAAGGGCAGAACCCTGAAGTATACAAACACGTTTAGCATGGGAAGAAAAAAACAAAATAAGTACAGAGTTCACAAAAAGTTTGTCCATAAGAAGCATGAAGCCAAGTATTAGAAAATTTAGTGTGGAAAGATTCATGGAATAGTGGCCAAGAATTTTTAAATGTTACAGAGACTGAGACCAGGGACAGTTTCAGGTATGTATAGCAATCAGCAGAGCTTACACAAAAGCATTTAATGACTATTGGATTAAACCTTAGGGGAAAGGAATTTAAGGAAAATCTTAGAATCTAAATATTGTAAGTAGCAACAATAGTAGTCTGTCATGGAATATTAGATTTAAAATAACATTGTTATCTTCTAGCTCTCCCTTGAATGCCACACTCATAGAGAGACCATTACATAGTTGGCAACCCCCAGTTCAATGACTATGGTGCTATCCAGGGACTACAGAGTCTATTTTACAGCAGTGGAAACTGCAGCTCAGAAACAGTAAGTGATGTGACAAGGATTCCGCTGGGTACATCTGACATCAGCACCTGTCTTCTTTCCTTCTGCTGTGGTGTTCAACTTTGGAGTAAACAAACCAATCTGCTTCTGTAACTATTAACTTTGAATAGCTGAAGACACCTTAGTCTTCTATTTTTCAAGCCAAACTTTTCTGGTTATTTAAAATGTTCTCTAAAAATAATGATGTAAAGAATTGTTATTATCATCCTTCTCCATAAGTAACTTTTTGGAAAAATTAGGTAATCATTGTGAAAATAACTTAACTGAATAATAATTAAATATAACATGCACAGATATAGGTTGCTATATTCTTAGAACTATTCTAAATTATTCAATATATTAATATCAAAATTTATTAAAATCTAATGAGATAAACAATATCTCCATTTGGATGAAATGGGCAGAGAGAGGTTAATTAATTTGTATGAAGTCACAAAATCAGTGTAAAATAATCATGTTGTGATGTTAATTAGTTGAAAGACATTGAGTCTAACTCATGTGAATATAACTAGTAAAAATCAATTAAAAAATCCTTTAGGAAAAATGGATTTATCTCAGGCTTTTTCATAACTAGATAATTATAAGCTTCAAAGGCATAAAATGGATGAAACCTTCAGTCTATTGATGAAGATCAACAGCCTCATTGAATCATCAGTGTGTTCAAAATCTGGTATAGTACCTGACCTTACAGGAACCTCCATAGGTATGGGAAGATAAGTTGGTATACCAGAGTTCATCCAGAAAAGTGGAACTGGTAGGATAGTTCTCTATCATCTCTATCTCTATCTCTACCTATCCTATCTCTATCTTTGTCTCTATCTCTATTTCTGTCTCAACTCTATCACTATCATCTCTATATTATCTGCATATATCTATATTTGTATTTGCATCTACAACTATATCTTTATCTTTCAAAATTTATTACAAATAATCGAGCTACACAATTGTAAGAACTAAGCCAAGCAGGACCAAGGACTCTAGATAAAGTGGTCAGGAAGGGATGATCATAAGGAGGCTAAAATCCCATGGGCACAAGCTGAAGTTTGTTGTCTGTAGATAGGAGTCTTAACCTAGGGAAGGATGAGGCCCTCTTTTAAGAGTCTCCAAGTGAATAAGTCTGGCTCACCCAGATTATTTAGAATCATTCCTCTTTGCATTAAATTATAGTCAACTGATTAGGGACTTCAATCATATCTGCAAAACCAGCTTACTGCAGCACATAGATGACTAACTAGGAGGAGGAATATGTGTGAAAACACGTGGCTGCTATGTCCTTTGTTCCTCCAGCTCTTGAGTGAGAATGTCTCCTATAGCTCATCCTAACAGGGAATATTCTAGAAAGGGAGCTCTGGGGATCTTGTTCCACTTAGCCATGTGAATATGTCAAAAGCCATCCTAGGCAGGTGAGGTTATGAGCATGATGGTCCACATTTTTCACATTTGTTTGCCTGGTAACATTATTTACAGAATAATCTACTCAAAATATGACTGATAAAGCCAAAACACAAATTAAGAGTGATAAGACAAAAGTGCAAAGGAGATTATTTGACATATTGCTAGGTGTGAATGAAATAAGCAGATTTATTAGGCATAATTAATGACAAATAATCTCACTGTAATACAAACAATAGTTCCCTCTGTGTTTAAACCTCATACCTTTTAAGTAAAGGTATTAGGTTATGCTTTTTATGCTGTATATACATATTGTAGACAGCATATTCATATTAACTGAAACTAAAATGTCCTTAATTAGTATTGTCTCTGAGACATTAAAATTCAATCAGTTAAATTTAGGGTATTAGAGATTATAAATGTGTTTTGGAATAATTTTACCATAAAGGCCTTTGTACTAGAAAATTCATCACAGTTAAGTTCACAATTGCCAAGTACCCATCAACATGTCAATAAAGTAATGAACTATAGTATATGTGTACCGTGGAATACTATTCAGCCATAAAACAGATGGACACTTTACATCTTTTGTATTTACCTGGATGGAGTTGAAGCACATTCTTCCTTGTAAAGTATCACAAGAATTTAAAAGCAAATATCCACTGTGCTCACTAATAATACAAAACCAATAGACAAATAACAACATGCCCACAGGACAGAAAAACACAGTTGAATTCAAATAAGGGGGAGGAGGGGAAGGGTAGAGAGGAAAGAACAGAGGGGAAGGGGAGGAGGAAGGGTGATGGGTGAGATCTCCCCTAAGGTGCGCAATGTGAAGGTATACAGCTCACATACAGCCTGGGTGAAGGGCTCAACTACAACTTGAACTTTACCAAAGAAATGTAAACAATGTAACCTAATCATCTGTACCCTATATGAACCTGAAATTTAAAAAAAGTGTGTTTGGAAGGAGAAAGTAAGGTACAGTAGATTAAAATAACTTTAATAAATACCATTTATTGCTGTTCTGACCGTGTACCAGGATCTTAAGCTCATTACTGTTAACTTTATACAACCTGAAAGATCACTTAGCTGGGAAGTGGCTGATGGGGTTTAACTCAGTTCTGACCCATTCTGTACTCCGCATGCTTTTAACTATGCTATGGTGCTGCTAGAAGTTCCTCTTGGGCATCGCTTTCACGTACCTAGTGGTCGTGTGCTTTGTTTCCCACCTCTTTTCTTAATGCTCAGTTTCAGCATGAACTTAATACTATCTTAGGAGGTGGTTGACATTTTATGCCTTTTTCTTAACAGTGGAACATAAAGATCTCTTTTTCCTGGTCTAGGCCTCCTGATCATTGGTGACTGAACAGCACAGAGGGCAGTTTGAGGGCAAAGCTTCCTTCTATGCAATTTGAACCTGCTGTAAGTACTAACTATCTATTGTGTCCAGCCCTCAATCACACTCTTCTCAGGTGTTGATTTTAAGATCAAAGAAATGTACTCATATGCTCTCTTAAATTGGTAAGAAATACCTTGACATTCTTTGCTGGCCAATGATTTATAAAAATGCCAACTCCCAAGCTAAGTTATAACAATATTTTAATCCATAAGTAGTATTCCAAAGGGCTTAAAAAACCTGAGTATCCTTATTTTATAAACAATTCCTTTGGAAGACTACACAGTATATTTAATTCGTTTTTACCAATGCTTGTACTGAGATTGAGAAAATTTGGTCTGCTAGACCATCTTACTTTTATTCTTAATTTAAAGGAAACTAGAAAGATTTTAATTAACTCTCATAAAGGTAGACTTAGGAAAGGAAAGAAAATAGGCATATGATTTGAAATGTTAAGGGAAGACAGAAAATGAAGAAAAAAATTGGACCCTGAAGTTCAAGTTGGAAATCTATAGCCAATTACCAAGGGTCAGAAAATTTATTGCAATGTGAGAAGTGACCTAGAATTATGGGGGCTAAGAGAGGAAGAAATTCAACAGCATATCTGCTCACATCACCCCAGGAGCCCAAAGGAGCATGTCTATTAAGTTGATTTGAAAGCCCATCTGCTCCCTACTTTGACTTATCTACACTCTAAATAATCAGCAGCCAAGTTTCATCTTATCATTTATAAGTTATGGATATTTTTATACCCTTGAAATAATCAAGATTTCCTAGACACAATTTCTTCTCCTTGCCTACTCACCTGCTCCACTGCACTCTTTGCTATTCAATTCCCTTCATCATTCCTTGGTTTCCTCATTTTGCAAATGTGGGGGGTCATTACACTTGTTGCTTTTCTCTCTCAGGGTGATGGGAAGCTTCATGGGATAATGTGTTTAAAGCCTATTGGACTCCTTGGAAATGAGGTAGGGCATATGCATGGCATTTTATCTTTGCTTATCTCCACTTTAGCAGAAAATAAAATGAACACAGCTGGAGCATAAGGTAGAGTAGGAGTCAGGGACTAAAACTATCATTGGGAAAAGAATTTCCTTTGCTTAGGTATAGGTTTTTTTTTTCAAGGATCATGAAATAGAGGTCTTGTACATTTTTCTTCTATATTTGTTCTTCTGCATGTGGTGATTTTCTCTGAAGCTCATTGTCTTTTCATAGTTTTCTTGTAAGATGTTAAGTTTGTGCTTTTCTTAGCAACTTATAGAAACGCTTTTTATAGAAAATAGAAGATTCTCAAAAAGAAAAAGTGGAAAGATAAAAATATGCAAAATGGCTTCACTGAAAAAGAATAATGAAAGAAGTAGCTCCCATCAATCTGTTCTTTTAAGGAATAAAAATCAGATGTCAAACATGGGCTTTTGAAACTGTAGATATACCCAAATATATGTAGGTAGTTCATTTCTGAAAGTAGGGAAGCATTACTTCTTGAATTGTTGGTGTGAGAAGAGGCAGAATTCATGAGGTGTCTGTAGCTTGTTATCTTCAGCCTAAATACAGGGGGGCACTTACAGCAAACTGTAGAGCTAACATTTTGTGGAATGCTTACTGTGTTCTTCACATTCATGTGCATTACCTTGTATAATCTTCACAAATATTTTGTTACTTTTCTCATTTTTAACATTAGTTTAAATAACTTGCCTGAGTTCACACAGCTAGGAAGTAGAAGAGTCTGGATTGAAGGTTATCTGGCATACATTTATGTCTATCATCATTTTATTTTGCTGTATCTGATAAAGAATTCAAAAGCTGATCTCATATTCAGTGAACATGCTTTTGAAAACTGTGAATATGTGACTAGTTCCTCCCATAGGTTGCGAGCTCTTTTGAGGCTATGGATATTGTCTTATTCATCCTGTGGGAAACTCATTCTCAAGTCCCATATCTGTACATAGAAAGGATGTCTTACACAAACGTCTGCAAAGGGGATATTGTGATCTCTTTGATGTAGGTTAGAAAACGGAGACCTGAAGGTGCTCAGCAATTTACCAAGAGTTCTGGAGCAAGTAAGGAGTAAAGCTAGAGTTTTAGATCGGGGCATCTGACTTCAATTTGTGGCTCTTCCCAGATACAGCAGCTTCCTCTACTCTTTGCCTTTCTCTATTCTAGGTTTCTAATTTTAAAGGTTCTTGCTCATACCTTAAGCTTTTTGTAAGGAAGTGGGGAATATGCTATGGACATTGGACCCATAGACTTCAAAAGACAGAGAGCTAAGTAGGGATCTATTGAGTTTCTACAGGCACCAAGCACATAACTAGGTGAGCTACTAATCTCTTCTTAACTTTCGTGAAGCAGTGACTGTGGACCCATTTTGGGGGGAAGGAAGCTAACTCTCAGAGAGGTTAAATTACTTATCTAAGGTCACATAACCATTTAAAGAAATGTCAACCTGGTTCTAAAACTCAAATTCATTCAACTATAACAAAAAAAGGTGACATGGTACAGTGCATATCAAAGTTTATTTTAATCTAATTTTATTTTCTTTTAATTTTTTTTATTGAATGATAACTGTATACATTAATACATTTGTGGGATACAATGTGTTAATTTGATATACAATGTGAAAAGCTTACATCAAACTTGTTAATGTAACCATCACCTCACTTACTTATTTGTTGTGGTAAGACATTTATACTCTACTCTTAATAGTTTTAAAATGTACCATTGCATTATGTACAATAGATGAAGTCCCACCAAATATCCTCCCCCCTCCTGGCCTCCTTTCTCTCTTTCTTTCTGGACTACAGTTTTGTTTATCATTTGTGTGAAAGTGTAGGTGATTATATATTGGTTTCATAATAGTATTGAGTACATTGGATACTTTTTCTTTCTTATATTTTGGATACTTTTTCTTCTATTCTTGAGATAGTTTACTAAGTAGAATATGTTTCAGCTCCATGCAGGTAAACATAAAAGATTGGAAGCCACCATCTTTTTTATAGCTGCATAGTTTTCTATGTTATACATATACCACAATTTGTTAATCTATTCATGGGTCAATGGGCATGTAGGCTGCTTCCATGACTTGGCAATTATGAATTGCGCTATAGTCTAATTTTATAATGAATGACCAAGACTACTTCTATTTTCCTTACTTAAGAGAAAGAACCAAATCTTACTGAGTCTTTATAGTTGTCATTTCTATTGACAAAATAATATTTTCATTGAGATACTTGAATGACATCACTACCCCTTAATGAACTGGAAAATGAAAGAAGTTTGTGTTGGGAACGTATCATTCCTTTGTCCTTCAGAGTTGGGCAGAATTTTTGGTCTGAACTCATGGGCCTTTTTCTGGGATGTGTGAGAGTTTACCCAGCTCTATCACAAGTCCCATCATCAGTTAATAACTTGTTTTGTATTTCCACCCTCCTGGGATTCCTATTGAAAATCATTGACATTCTTCCTGTTAACAAAACCCAGTAACATCAGTCCCTTTCTGCCTTCTGCTTCAGCTTCCTCTTCTTTTTGGATATAGAGGTTTAATATCCACACTTAAAGAGAAACCTGCTGTCAGGATGTGAGCAGATGCCACCTGTGCTCCTGCTGTTGCTGTTGGCCAAATCCTAGGCCAGTGACAGTTGGACTAGAATCATATTCCAGGCACATCTGAGAGAGAAGCATGTTAGGGCACAGGGGTGATGATGACAAATTAAAATTACTGCTGAAGCAGAGTGGAACAGCAGCTGGTTCATGGAAGATGTCATTAATGTTCTCAAGAGAAGAATCTCAAAGTATGCTTTGAAGTGTAATTTATCAAATAACACTTACAAAGTGAGAATTTATTTTAATGACTGCCCTGATTTGGAATAAAGAGATGAGATGTCATATATCTGCCAGGTTGTGATAAACTTTCAAAATTGAACATTTGCTTCCTTGATTTTGTATGTGGACCTGTGTTATCTGGGTTATTGAACTTTTTAGGTGGAGGAAAATAAAGAATCATTATCCCCTCTCAAAATGAATGCTCAAAGCTGCATGTCCCAGTCCCCAGACCACCATGTACTCACCAGTGTTCAAGTGGGAGTGGGTTGGAGATGAGGGGATACTGCTGACTCCTTCATCTCCTTACTGACATACTACTCAGGAATGCCTGCCAAGCCTAGCTAAGGCCGTACCTACCTGCAAAGAACAGCCTTCCAGGCTGCTGAGTCTTCTGGGTGGGAGCTAATTTGGGGATACCCTACAGAAATTCTGGTGAGACTTCTCTGCTTGGGTAAGCTGGAGGGCTCAGAGTTGAGGAGAAGAAAAACAATTGACCGCACTACAGTGCTCTATTTGGTTAAATAACATGACGAAACTGAACAGTGGCTCTAGTTAGAGCACTTTTAAATCTTTCTTTTCCAGATGAAGAAATGTATACTAACACCAAGTGGTATTAACTTTCCAAATCAATATAACTGGAGCTGAGTCATCCCTGCCCCAAATTACCTGTATTATGGGTAATTTTCCATTTCTTAGCTATTATTCCGCAGAGGATAGTTCTATTCCTGTGTGGTTCAATCAGTCAAAGAATGCCATGTTGGCCAGCCAAGCTTACACAGGTCCATTTTCCTCAGCATCCACAACTTTTCTCCAGTTTGCCAACAGGAAGGCTAGCTCCAGTCAGGTGCCCAGTGTTCGCTTCCCTCCTCAACCCAGACCTGTAGTGTGATGTTAAGAGGGCAGGCTCTGAAGTTTAACTGGCAGGTTCTAAATGCTGATTTGCCACTTACTAGCCATGTGACTTTTGCCAAGTTACTTAATGTCTCTGAGCCCAGTTTCTCCAGTTTGCAAACAGAGATAATCTCTGTCGTGTTCCTTGTGGTGGTGGAGGGTGTTAGGTATGGATATATGGTACTCCAAACACCATGCTGAATTCTGGCAGCTTGGACTGTATCCACCCTATCAAGCAGACATAGTTTTAGTATCTGTTGAGCTTTGCCCTGAGGAATGTTACTCCTTTGAGTTTGGCAGACAAGAGGAAATGAGCAAGCATACATCCCAACAGGAGGATTTGTCAGGGGCTCATATAAATCTCTACCTGTCTCTGTTCAGTTGACCAAATATTCCATTCCTGGAAATATTGGCGGACATTTTAGTTGTAAAGAGAATATAGTACAAATGGGGATGAAGTTGAATAAATTCTGCATTGTGACTATTATTAATATTACCTATTATACTTTATACATCTGGGGCTATGGCCTATGAAACCCCTGGTACGCTTTTACAACCTGTCCTTGCTCATTTAATGTACAGCCATTGTTTTCACTACAGAGCTGACTTAGGATGGAAATAGGAAGTAGTTTAGTTAAACCATGTGATTTCCAGGAAT
Organism: Galagoides demidoff; assembly: GCA_963574575.1. Taxonomy (NCBI): domain Eukaryota; kingdom Metazoa; phylum Chordata; class Mammalia; order Primates; family Galagidae; genus Galagoides; species Galagoides demidoff. The sequence goes on along the minus strand of CAUYQV010150197.1, from coordinate 21,919 downwards.
CAATGACAAATAATCAGCCTTTAAATTCGGTGTCTCTTCTCATTTTCACTTTCACAATCTGTGATTGCGCCATCTTGAAATTTAAGTGCAATAAAGAATTAACAAATTCAAATAGAAAAATGAATCCAGATTATCCAAAGCTATATTGTATTCTGGGTCATCTTTTTCTTTCCACAGCTGTAAAATGGACAAATTACAATCAATTTTATAACTTTAAAGAATATGAACAAAGAATTATCAAGTGCTTTTAAAGTTACATTCTTTCCCACTTTAATTTCCAGCTTTTAGCACAATGTCAGCACAAAATGGATAGTTAAGTGCTTTGTTTCACAAGTACATTAATATTATGTGTGGTATGCAGTTCTTTGCTTACCTAGGAACTTCTATGTGGAGCAGAAAGAACATTTAATTAGGAGCCAGCAAACCTAGAGTCGGTCCCAGAATAACCTCGTGCTGATTGGAGACTTCTCTTCTTGGAGCTTCATGTTCTCTATTTCCAAATTGAAGGAACAGATCCTCTCTAGTTCCCCTCTCATGGCTAACTTATTAGTGATCTTATGTAATTAATAAAGTAGCAGGATTAGGTAGCACCAGTTCTCTCCAGGGATCTAGTACAGGTCAACTGGTTCATGAGGCTTGAGGAGAAGGAAAACAACAACAACAACAAAAGAGGACAGGAAGGTGTGGAAGAAAAAGAGACAGACATGAAGAGGAAGAAGGAAATGATTCCTTTGGATGTCATTGGGGCATCTCAGCCAAACTGCAGCATTGGCAGCTGTAAGTCTGAAATTACAATTCTATGGTTTGTCTTGGAATGTCTCACCATTCTTTATTCATCCAGTCCTATACTCTCCTGCTTCTCTCTATAGATGTCCATATGAACAGAGTCTAGTTAGACAAGCTAGTCGTCTCACCTTCCAATATCTGCTCTGTCCCCAAAGGCTCCATACCTCAGCATCACCTTTCTATGCTCCCAATCCAACCAGATGTATCTGAACTCAGCCACAAGTTGGGAGAAATATAATAAAATAACACCTAAATAACTTTCTTCCATATAGGCAGTTATACATCTTAAAAAAAAAATACCTCTAAGTAGTATGTTAGGCAGAAAAAAAAGTTGAGTACCAACCCAAAAGGCTGAGAGGAAATATATACAGCTCTAGTCCCCTGGGATTCTGCTCCCCAGAGTGATTGCCTAGAAGTTCCTCTGGATTTCCTCAGCCTCTTCTCTTCTTTTACATCTGAACACACAGAAACTAGAGAGCCAGGGCCTTGGGGCAACACAAATTCTTTAAGAAGTAAATCAGGTTATAAACAAACAAACATGACCAAACAAATTAATAAATAATGAACAGCTTCCATGGTAATGACACAAGGGCCTATGCCCGTGGGAATGGAAGAAGACCAGTGTGTGGCTTCTTTGAAGGTCAAGAATACTTGAATACTCACACCATCAAGTTGAAAGAAAGGAGGGAAACCAAAGTTTATCCAAAGTGGAAAATAATTCAAGTGGCTTCTTGGACTGTCTGTTTTTAATCCAAAAACATTTATTCCCAGCTATATATCAAATGTCAGAGGAAGAAATAAGGAACCAGAATTTTTCTGCTTCATCACACAACCTTGCTTGCACTTTCGAAATCCATCTCAGTAGGCATAACTTAAGTCAGAGTGTCTGTCATAGCTGTAGCTACAAGCCAAGGACCCCAGATTCCAGACTACATGGACCACAGTAGAGGAGGGATCAGGCTTCCCTCACCTCTCCTAACCAATGAAGAGTGCAGTATCAGAATACAGCTGGAAACCAAGGATTTTCTGGGACACTTGACTATGACCACCAGCTTTGGCCCCCAGACCTTGATTATACTACGAGAAGTGTTGGAGCTTCCCTAAACACACAGCTAAAAGCCACCAACTCAAGTGCAGCATTTCTCCTCAGAGCCCCATCACCCCTGTCTGCTGCTCCATAGTGCAATAGGCCATGGGAGACATTTACATCCTCTCATCTCCATGGATGTTCCCAGGGATATTATTCCAGAAGGCTTGGTGTGTGTGCTGCCTGGTCATTTCCCTTTTCTATACAACACTATGCAAAATGGAGAGTTCATCATTTTGTTTACTACTTCTTAAGCCTTTCAAAATTTCTGAGAAAAATGTCTGCATACTATTATGGAAAATCTTGCAGACAATTTCCAGAGGATCCCAGATAGACTGAAGATGAGTTCAAAGGATCATTGCTCAAGAACCCTGATGGAGTGAATCTTCTTTGATGAGGCAGGCAGTGCTGGACACAGAGGATGCCTCTGGTGGCAGTAAGCTTGGTGTTGGTGCAGGCACAATTTAGAGGGGTTATGAATGCCATAAAAAGTCTATGTCTGCCTTGTCTCCCAGACATTACCAAAAATAGTACGTCTCCCTCTCTTTGTAATTCTTTATTCTTGTACTGTTTTTTCTTTAAAATACTTATCATTAGCTGACAGAAAGGGTCTACAAAAAGTTGAGGATTTATTTTTAAAAGTATGTTACTTACTTTCTCAAGTATGCTAAGTACATTTTTCTTTAAAGCTTAAACAACTTTTCAGGTGACGGTCTTTTAAATTTAAAACATTGGGTCCGTTTGTTCATTTAAATAAGTACAAAGAAGTATTTTTCTCTATGTTTCTAGACTTTGGAGGCAGTCTTTAGTATGTTTACTCTATTGCTAGGTAATCCTTAGAACATCTCAGCAAGTGGAGAAGGATTAAAGAGCACCTTAGTATAGATGCATGTTTATTTGATTTCATCATTAACATTACTTATTACCTCCACCATTATGATTGGAATACATAATCGTTAAGTCCCATTAAATCTTATTCTTTTAGTCCCAGCAGGCTCTTGTATCAACTAATTAACACAAAGTTCATTGTTCTCATTTTTAGAATACTAACAGATTGTAAAACCACAGCACTGATTATGCTGCTAGGTTGGGAAAGACTGCAGGAAGAGAACTTTCTGGTCCATGAGAGGGAGAAGTGGGCTCTTTCTAATCATGTCTCCACATGACTAGAATTTACCAAAGATGAAGAAAACATTCAAATGAAAGTATCTCTGGATAGAGAATATACAACTCCTATGAAATTCCCAAGATCTTCTCAACGATGGTGTTTTAGTATCTCATCTCAGCTGAGAAATGACTCAGTAAACCTACTTATCATGTACCTGGCTGTTAGCAATGTGTTGGTGAGGTAACATGTTGCATAGGAAAGAACCCTTACTCTTTCAGAGGTTAACTCTAAACCTGGAGACAGGTAGCTACTTAATTATTATGTAAGGTAGAAGGTGATGCATACTATTGCATGACATAAAAGGGAAGAAAGAGGAAAATATTACTTCTAGCTGGGGATGTAATAGGGAGAGCTTGCTATTCTATCTGGAAGTGTTAGAAATACACATGGGGTTATCTCAAATATGAAACAAATGATCAAATCCCTAATGCAAGAGAAAGCTTTGAGCTGAGCCTCAGGAACAAGAAGGATCTGAATATGCAGTGACCTAGGAAAGTATATTCTAGCACCTGAGCAAAGGCACATTACAGGTGTTCCCCAGAGCTGTAGAGCACAATGCTCATTTACTCATCCATAAGCTGCTTGTCATTTCTGCCATCCTGATTCCGTTTCAGTCATCTCTCCATGGCTTTGAAATGGCAGCAGACACCAAGGGGAATTCTTCATTAATGCAGCCTGATGCTTCTAACTACTTTGCTGATAAATGCTGGAAAAAACATATTGATGAAGGCTCTGCATTATCACAGAAGCCTAGCTTAGAATACAAATCAAGGTAACATTTAGTTTTGTAGGAAATCTTTGAAACTCTGCAGTCAGGTAGGGAAGTTGACTACAACTAAAGCTGTTCTGCTTTTCAGGTGTTAGAAGAAAGTAAATAATGATTGAAGTAGTCAGATCAGGATGACAGTGCCTCTGAAAAGATATTCTGTGATATTTGAATAAAAATCAGTGTTCTTTAATTAGCGCTAAAGTACAAAGGAAAATTCATAGGAACAGTTCATATACTAAATGAAATTGACATGTCTAGAGAGTTCAATTTTTAAAGATTATACTTTGAGTACAAGAAGAAACAGAAGTAGACTCTGATGGGATAATAAATTGAAAGAGATTCCATAGTTTTGCTCCTTCTTAATCTTGTTTGAAATTCAATATAATTTTTCACTAAAGGTACTTATGCTTTTATCACCCATTTTAAAACAAACTAATTTCTAGAACAGAGAACCTAGAGATGAAACCAGCTCCACATCACCATCTGACCTTTGATAAACTAAACAAAAGCATACACTGGAGAAAAGAACCCTACTTAATAATTGGTGCTGGGAGAACTGGTTAGCCACATGTAAGACTGAAACTGGACCTGCATCTCACACCACTTACAAAAATTGACTCATACTGGATAAAAGATTTAAATTTAAGACACAAAATGATAAAAACTCTAGAAGAAAGTGGTAAAAACACTTGATGATATTGGCTTGGGGAAAGATTTTATGAAGATCTGGTTGGCAATTAAAGCAGCACCAAAAATGAATCCATAGAGCATCATCAAGTTAAAAAGCTTCTGTACAGGTAAGGGCACAAGAACTAAGGCAAACAGACAGACTTCAGAATGGGAGAAGATATTTGCATGCTAAGAATCTGAAAAAAGGCTGATAATAATTTATAGGGAACTCAAACTATTCAACAAAAAAGACCAAACAATTAAATTTATCAGTGGGAAAGAAACATTAACAGATCCTTCTGCAAAGAAGACAGATGAATGGCCAACAAACACAAGAAAAAATACTCAACATCCCTCATCACCAGAGAAATGCAAACCAAAACCACTCTGAGATATCACCTAACCCCAGTAAGAACAGCCAACATCAAAGTCCCAAAGCTTCAGATACTAGCAAAGGTATGGAGAGAAGGGAATGCTTTTATGGTGTTGGTCAGACTTCAAATTAATACAGCCTCTTTGGAAAGAAGTATGGAGAATTCACAAAGAACTCAAATTAGAGCTCTTATTTGATCCTGCAATCCCATTTCTAAGTATTTACTTAGAAGTAAAAAAGAAAAAAAAATCATTTTATCATTTTATCCTAAGAACATTTACATTGGAATGTTGGTCACAGCTCAATTCACAATCACTAAGATGTGGAAAGAACCCAAATGCTCATTCACACATGAATGGATTAATAAACTGTGGTATATGTATACTATGGAATACTATTCACCCATAGAAAAGATGGAGACTCTACATCTTTGGTATTAACCTGGATGGAGTTGAAGAACATTCTCCTTAGTATCTAGTATATATTCTCTCTAGACATGTCAATTTCATTTAGTGTATGAGCGGAATAAGCAAGTATCCAATGTACTTAATATGAAACTAGTAGATGAAAAACTACATGCTCACACAAGAGAAAAACAGAATTAAATGCAAGTGGAAGAAAGGGGGCAGCAGGGGCTGGGACAAGGGAGGAGAGAGGGGAATTGTTAAGTTCTCACTTACTGGGCACCATGTAAGAGTATATGGCACACTTCCTGGGTGAAGGGGTCAAGTACAACTTTCGGTTTATCAAACAAATGCTAACAATGTAACCTAATCGTCTATACCTTCATATTAATCTGAAATTTAAAAAAGAAAAATTAACCTCATTAAAAATTAAATAAAACAAACTAATTTCTTTATAAATGTATTTCAAGTGTACTTACATATACATGCAAAGTTTTATGTCCATTCAAGAATATAATTACTGTGCATGTGCTTTTTAAAGTATAATCTCTTGTTTTTGATTTGATGACCACCCATCTTCCTTCTGTCCTTATAAATCTCTGCTCAAAGTAATTTTTGTGAATTACAGCTACTATGTATTGTTTCATATTTTCTGCAAGCTCGTGGAATCATAATCTACATATGTACAAGTATATGCGTATAGGGAGTTTTGTAGTAGTTCATTGCACATAAAACCCAGTATCATAAACTTATACATCACTATTGTGCTTTTCCACTCACCATTTATTTGTGGAAATCACTCTAAGCCGATTGATTTACCTCTAATTCATTCTTTTTAATGATTATGTTATGTTTCATGATGTGGATATAAAATTCTTTGTTTTTTTTTTTTGAGAGAAAGTTTTTAAATGACATCAGAATAATTACATGTCAAATGCCAACAAGATAGCTTACAAAAACACAGACTTCATATCAGCCATAAATACTGAAAACCTCATCAGACCTGTAGACGTTGTGAAGAGAATCCTGAGACTTTCACTCATATACTTCTTCTCCCTATAGGAGTAATTGAAGCCCTCAGCTGATACCTCTGGGCAGAGAAACAGATGTGTAAAAACCCATATTTATTTATCCATTTGTGTGTTAAAGGGCACTTAGGTTATCTCCACATCTTTGCTATTATAAATTGGGCTGTTATAAACATTCAAGTGCAAATGTCCTTGTGATAAAATAACCTTTTTTCTTTCAGTATACTATTGAGCCATAAAAAAGTTGGAGACTTTCCATCTTTTGTTACAACTTGGATGGATTTGGAGAACACTCTCCTAAGTGAAGTATCACAAGAATGGAAAAGTATCCCTGGAATTCCAAAGATCCTCTCAAAGATGGTGTCCCAGTATCTCATCTCAACTGAGAAATGACTCAGTAAACCTACTGTACCTTGCTTTTAGCAACGTACTAGTGAGGTAACATGTTCAACAGGAAAGAACTCCTGCTCTTCCAAGGGCTAATTCTGAAAGTGGAGACAACTAGCTATTTATAATGTAAGGTAGAAGGTGATATTTACCAGAAAAAGGTACATGATTGCATGACAGAAAAGAACATCTATCAATCTATTAACTTTATTTGCCTAGGAATATATATGAAAAAAACTACAACAGCGATGTGGCATTCTGGTAATTCCTGATGTCCTTCTTTCCTTGTAAGCATCATCAATAAGCATATCACACCCACTAAGTGTTGGACAGCCAAGACTTTTCCCACATCATCTAGAGTCAGTCTGAATTCTCATGAGCTTAAGCCTATCTGAGAAGCATAATATCACTTCCATGAGCTTTCCTGAGTATGGGTTGGTTCATGGCTGGTGATAGATACATATTGGAAGACAGGTAGAGTTCAACATGGAGAGGCTTACAACCAGAGAACTTTGTACTAGTTCAGAGTAGTTTTACCCAAGGCAGACCTTGGAGATTATCAACGATCAGACAGCCCCAGTAGACCAGTATTGGAGGAAGGTTTATGCTGTAACTTTGAATTGTGGTATTATGTCCTTCCCACTTCTACCCATACCAAATGCATAATTACTTGTTTATTTAAATTTTATTTTTGCCTCATTTGGGCAGTAGGCTTATCAGTAATGAGAGTTGGTATTTACCTACTACTAACCGAGTCAGATCATAGCTCGAATTCATAGAAGTGGGACTGTGGAAAACTAGACTGGGTCTCACGCAACAGGCAGCCCGTGCACCCTCATGCCCTCTTTGCTATTTTGATTCTTTAAAATTTCAACACTACCAGGGAAAGTTTTAAAATAATTTATGTAAAATTAATTTTTCTTGAGACCATACACAAATTAGCTTCAGTTCCAAATTTTACACCATAAAGATAGACCGATAAACAAACACAAACAACTCTTAGGTGCAAATTGTGCTCCCTGTCCTTAATAAACTATAATCACCTTCTACCCATATAAACAATGGTTCTTTATTTTTCCTTCTGACCTTGGGCTGTTTCTCTGGCCATTTTTACTGTTTCTAACCCTCTCTCTCAATTTCAGTTTATCCTTAGGTGCTAATTAAAATGGCAGGTGTTAAATTAATCATTAGCACATTTCAGCTACTGCTCTGAGCACAAAAGTCCCTCAGGTGATTCTTTGTTTCTCCCAATATAATCCTTCTTTCTCTACGCATTTTCTCTCCGCCTCTCCCCATAGTTTTTAACTGCTTCTTAAAGAGAAGGCAAATACCCTAGCATGTCTTCTCCAGCTGTTCCTCATTTATCTCTCAAAATTGTTCCTTCCTAGTTAAATGATACAACAATCAGTCCTTTATTCTCTTAGTAAGAGGCCAGCATCTTATTTAAGTATTTTAGGAAACAAAATCTTTGTTAAATATATCTCATACACTCCTCGTTCATACTTCATGGACACAGCAGACAGTATACACACACTTAAAAATATATATTTTTTAATTCTTTTATTTTTTATTGTGGTAAGAGCACTTAATTCAAGATCTGTATTCTTAATACATCTTTAAGTGCACAATGCAGTGTTGTTAATTATAGGCATGGTGTTGTATGGCAGATCTCTAGAATGTATTCATCTTATATAACTGAAACTTTATTCCAGTTGAACAAAACTCCTTCTTTCCCACCATTTTATTCTCTATTTCTGTGAGTTTGACTACTATATAGTATATCTCATGTAAGTGAAATCATATAGTTTTGTACTTCTGTGTCCAGTTTATTGCATTTCACATAATGTCTTCCAGGTTTTTCTCTGTTGTACAATGTGGCAGCATTTCCTTCTTTCTTAAGGCTGAATAATATTCCATTGTATGTAAATACAACTTTTTCCTTATCCACTATTTGTTGATAGACATTTAGGTTATTTGTATATCTCAGCTATTGTGAATAGTTCCACAGTGGACTCAGGAGCCCAGATATATCTTTAATATACTTGTTTCATACCCCTTGGATATATACCTAGAAATGGGATTTCTAGAGTTCCATGGTAACTCTATTTTTAGTTTTTTGAGCAAAATCTATACTGTTTTGTGTCTTCTTTTCTCCTGCACTGGATGCTGCCTCTCCATTTGCCACCTGTTCTGTGTTAGAAGTGGGACAGAGGAAGTTATTGGTTCTAGTCTAGGCAGAGCTAGTTTTATTAGAGTATGTTTGGTCATTATGCCTGGTGATGGGGAGGGAACCAAAGGTGTTCTTCCTATAGCTGACTCAGCAGATGACTGGGGATTCGATGTTTAACCACTTTTGTACTTTGAACTACAAATTATACCATGTTTGAATGGTATTTCTGGTTTGAACCAGATCTCTTCATTTATCTCACAGCATTATTTCTCAAATCTACCTGCATATGATAATTACCTGGGAGCCTTCACAACTTACTGAAGACTGTGTTCCATCTCTAGAGACTTTGAGTTAGTGTGTGGTGTGGCAGTGGTGAATTTTGAAGTTCTTGAAGCTTTCTTGACACTCTAGCATAAAGCAATGTTGAGAATTGTTTTCCTCAGTTTTTCCTGCCATCTATATGGAATAGGAACCAAAAACAAGGATGAGTCTTTGGTAGATACTGCTGTAGTGAGTTTCATGTTGTACTTGGCTGCTGAAGGTCAAAGACAGAGGCACTAAACTCAGACTCTGCCATTGAGATAGTGATTCTGTTCCCTGTTTAAATGTAACCCAATGTGACTACCCAGTTTTAGGTACTATGCCCCCTCCTGTGAAGAGAAGGCAGTGGGAGGTAGAAAGGGCTCAAGGGTGCTTCTCCAATATGCCCTGTGAGTGAGGGACAAGTGCAAGGTCCCCAATTCCTAGGACCAAGGTGGGTAACCTGAGGAGACAGGAGACTAGAAAGAGCATCTCCGCTCTCTCCAGTAGTTTTACTTCACATGTTTATTAATTAAACAGGCACATGTATGAAGCCTTATACATCGAATCCCATGGATTAAATAGTCCCATAGGCAATTTGCAGAGTGAAAGCTGACTCTGTTGCTAAGAGATAGATTCTTTGGGCTTTATTTTTGGACAGATAAGGTGAGTTGAATTATTTGAAATATGTGTGAATTTTAGGCAGTGCTTTGAGAAGAGGGGAAAGGCTTCTCTCTATGTCAGATGACTTAAATTTGAGTAGCAATTTCATTGCTAATTAATATATCTTCTATATAACAAATGCTAACTGAGCATGGATACCTCATGAGATATAGTCCTATCTTTGAAGCATTTACTATCTTGCAGCTTAAGCAAATAACATGGCGGGATCCTGAGGGTGCTGGTAAAGAAGGTATAGAGGGTTCAAGAAGATGTGAAGGGAACACACAGGAGAAATGAGTCACATTTAATAACAATAAATAACATAGGGAATGTTTACTATTACCTCATGAAGCTGATGCTCTTCTTATTCATATTTATAGAAGAGAAAATTGAGGTACAGAGAGTTTATGGAACTTGAATGAGGATTGTGGATAAGCTAAGCCTATTGAGCCCCAGAGCTGAGTTATGCCACTCACAGTATTAGGTTTTAGTGCCTGATGGTGTGTATATGTATATTTCTCATGATGGGATAGTTGTTTTCCCTACATTAAATAGGTAACATGGGCAATCCAGGAAGGAGAAAAAAGAGATAAGAGACTTAAGAAACTTATTTTGGTTTTAGTGTTCAAACAGTTACATTCCAATTATGTAGGGGGTTCTAGGTGGGCGGGAAGGCACAGCAAGAGAATGTATAGCCAGAGGCCTGTTCATGATGGCAAACTGTACCTCATGGTACTAACATTAGATAAGACCAATGAAAGATTCAGATATCTTGAATGAATCTATGTCGAACAGAGCTTAATCCATTTTGTATCATGCAGTGATGAACTGCAAGGAGTTGAAAATGGCATCAGAGAAATCAATTAGCAGATTCTTGGATTAAGTCTCATTGGAGAAAAGAACCAGAATTAAGGTAGGAATAGTGCAGAGGAAGAGTGGAAATGAGTAAAATATGTTAAAGAATTAGAACTTATGATTTAGACAATTAGTGATAAATTAAATACTGGTGAGGGGAAAAGATAGGCGTCTACAATTATTGAGTGAATGGCGGGGGCATTTGCCCATTCATACCTTTAGTTGTGTACCAAATATTATCAAGTATTTTCATGGGACAGACACTGTGCTAAGTGTTGGGATATGGCACTGAACTGTACAGAAAAAGTCTCTGATACTGGGTGTTTTCAGTCCAGAGAAAGGAAATAGCATGTAATGAAGTAAATAAATAACTTAAGAAGATGATTACAGTGCCAAGTACAATTAACAAATAAACAGACTGATAAGAACATAAAGAGGATATTATTTTAGTTGGCAGTGATGAAAAACCTATTGGGGAAGGGGATATATGAGCTAAAAACAGTGATAAGCAGGTCTCAGCCCTGTGACGAGGCAGTGGAAGAGGGATTGAGACAAAGGAACCAGCAAAGACAAAGGATTGGAGGCAAGTCAGATGATTTGGCCCAGAAATAGATTTTATTTGAGGCTGTTTAAAGTGTAGAAAGGGACTTAAAGAAGATAGAACATGATGAAGCTAGCGATATACACAGGCTCTAGATTATACAGCCTTGAAGCCAAAAATAAAGAGTTTGCATTTTATTCCCATGACAATGAAAAAATTTTGAAGGTTTGTAAGCTGGGTAGTGACATGATCCAATTTAAGGGAATAGAGAAGTCAGTTTTGGAAGGGAAGATGAGATACAAATTCTGGACTTATTAAGTTTGATTGGCCTATAAGACATTCAGGAAGAGATGCTTAAAAGGAAATGAGGATTATGAGCTTGAGAGTGGTCAATTTAGATGCAGAGGATTGTGGGTAGAATGGGAACAGAGCCAAGAGTGAGTCCTGAGGATATGGACATTTGGGTGGATGGAGGGAGCAGTTATCTTGGGGGAAGAAGCCTGGCTCCCCGGCACAGCAATTGATCCAGTTTAGACAAATGACTCTAAAAGGGCTAATCAGAATTCTGTTTTAAGGCTAATATATAATTTTTTTCTTCATTGTCTTTATTGGTTTTATGATATTAGAAATATGTAAGGCTTAAGCTTATGGCAGCTAAAGTGCCTACATTTTATACAACTTGAATGTCTAATAAATCTGTTCAACAGAAACAGAATTGAGATTGAGAAAGAGCCCTAAAGAAATTGTGTGAACTTTCAGATTGGAAAAATTAAAGAATATCTAAATAAATGGAGATGTATTTGTATTCATAGTCTAACAGGTCAATATTAAAATGTCAATTTTCCCCAAATTAATCTATACATCCAGTGCCACCCCAATTAAATTCTCAGCAGGACTTGAAGAAAATAGACATTGACAAATTGATTCTAAAATCAAAAAGACCTAGAATAACTAAAATGACTGGAAAAGAAGAACAAAATTAGAAAATTGATACAGCTTAATTTTAAGAACTAATATAAAGTTACAATGATAAAACAGTTTTGTAATGGCATAGAGAGACACAGGCATGCATGTGCGCATGCACACATATGCACAGACACACATAAATGGTATATTGCCCAGAAATATTTCAAACACATAGGATCAACTGATTCTCAACAAAGGTGTAAAAGCACTCTGTAAAAAGGGACAGCCCATGATAGAAACATTAGATGGTGAAATGCAGGAGAATGAACTTTAATCTGGACTTTGAATTATATATTTTTCAGAACTGAAGGTAAAACCTAAAACTAGATAAAACTGTAGAAGGCTTGGCACCTGTGGCTCGGTGGCTAGCATGCCAGCCACATACACCAGAGTAGGCGGGTTTGAATATGGCCCAGGCCTGCCAAACAACAATGACAATTTTAATAAAAAATAGCTGGGCATTGTGGGAGGTGCCTGTAGTCCCAGCTATTTGGGAGGCTGAGGCCAGAGAATCTCTTAAGCCCAGGAGTTTGAGGTTGCTGTGAGCTGTGACCCCACAGCACTCGACTGAGTGCAACATGGTGACTCTTCTCCAAAAACAGAAAACTTAAAAGAAGTTTTATTAACTTAAAGCATCATAAAATAATGAAAATAATTAACTATCCTTTTAAAATTTATATTTCTGTCAATTATTGTATGCAGATTTCAGTGCATAGAGATACAGTTTCAAGCACACCTAAAGGATTTCATCAGAAAATGATACTCAAAGTGAGTTACTACTACAAAATGGAAAAATATGGTATAAATAGGTATTATTGGCTTTCATATAAGTAGCACAAATCTTTTTTTATTTCAGATTAATATAAGGATACATATGATTGTGTTTGTTAGGAAAAGTCTGAGTTGTATTTGATCCCTTCAAGCAGGAGGTATGCCATATACCCTTACATTGTACCCATTAGGTGGGGACTTACAGAGACCCTTACCCTCGGAGGGGAATGAAAAATGGCATAGCCATTTTAGAAAATAGTTGATAGTTTCCTAAAATATTTAAACATATAGCTAGTGTATAAATCAGTCGTTCAGCTCCAGGTATTTACCCAAGAGAAGAGAAAGCATGTGTTTTTACAAAGAATTATACAGACGGTAGCTTCATTTGTAATATCCTCTAACTCATTGTTTCTCAACCTGTGGATTGCAACCCACAGGAACTATATTAAAGGGTCATGGCATTAGGAAGGTTGAGAACCACTGCTCTAACTGAAAAGAGCCTAAATATGCATCCATAGGTAAAAGGATAAACAAATAATATCTTCATGTAATGAAAACTACTTGTCAATGAAACAAATTGAATTATCGACATAGACAACAAAACAACCTGGATTAATCTTAAAATAATTAGGATGATTTTAAGAAGCCAGACAAAATCATATGTGGCTGTAATTATAAGAAACGCAACCTAATGTATCATTGTAGACAGCAGGTCAGTGGTTGCTTGGACACAAAGCAGAAAAGACAAGGGGAAGAAAAGGATGGGAATAATTACAAAAAGACATAAAAATACTTTGGGGAGGTAGTAGATATTATTTGGGTTATGGTTAAGATTTCATGAGTGTGCACCTATGCCAAAGCTTATCAAATTAGGTGATTTTATACATGTACTGTATATTGTATGTCAATCATACCTCAATAAACCCAGTGTAATAATAATGTATTAATAAGCAATATTTAAGTTTTACTAATGTTAACAAAATAGGCCATAATCTTAATAACAAATCATTGTTATATTAAATAATTCTAAATGATATCAAGTAATCCAAAGTGAAATTTAAGTGACATGTAATTTCAGTGGATGATTCTAGATGATTTTAAAAATCCAGGTAAAGAGCAGCAGTCATGTCAAATAGTTCAACCAAGAATCATTTGCTTGATAAACCCATAACCCCAGAAATTATAAAAACGTTTTCTTTTTCTTGGATCCTGGGAGATTCTACCATTTTAGGATGGTATCAAAATAATGCTCTTGAAATTTAACCCTAGAATGATAAAATAAAGCCCCCCAAATAAACATATGTACATATGACCTCTAATAAATAGTTGAAATATTTTGCCAAAGCTCGAAAAGCTAAAATAGCAACAACAACAACAATACTGCACAACTACAGCTGGCATCAAAAATGTGTTCTTGCTGTTCTCATCTGTTCCCCAGAAGAATTTACCAAAGGCCAGTCTTTTATAAAACAAAGTCTTCTGAAAAGAATTAGTTTTACTCAAATTAGTATCCATGTCTTCAACCAAGGTAGAATATTTTTTATTGGAGTAAGAAACAGCCATCAACCATTTGGGATGGAAAAAAAGAATGGACTAAAATAGGAGAATGTTAGATAACCAGAAGGAATGTGAGCACATAAAGTTAATAAAAAGAGAAAGTTTAAAAAAAATCAGAAAAGGTAGTGGTAGGACGACAAAGATAGATTTTGCATTCTTGGCTGTTTTTCCAGAACTTTTGAACATCAATTTCCAGTTGATGATACTTTGTCTGAGGATATTAGGGGTTTGGAATGACAGAAATGTCAACTTTCTCCAAATCAAGTTAGTCCCCTAGTCTAGTCATACTTCTGTCCAGAACATGCCTGTCACAAGCAATTCTCCCAAATTTGGGGGGAAGAAGCCATGAAGATGCAATTAAAAAAAACGAGAAGCTGGGCATTTCTTTATCCTACTTTCTTTCTGTTAGTGGCCATAGATTTTATGCCTTCCTTGAAAGCTGATGTTTGCTATAGTGCCTAAGCACTTCTGCTGTGGCTATCTTGGGCTCAGTATCATGGGAGACTTAAAGGCTCTGCCCTTGAAACAATTACAAATTATGCTGGTGGGGAAGAAGCCAGATAAGTTCATGAAACATCCAGGGAACGTATACAGACGAATAAAGTAATGCATAGCCTTGCTGCTGCAATTCCCTGACCACCTTTTCTAATTAAAAACTCTATTTTCTTATATAGAATAGAACTTTTTATGAATACATTTCTTTTAGAATGCAAGAAAATCTAATCTTTCAAACTCTGGGTAAGATTACAATTTTGCACTTAAATAGTAATAATAATCTTATATTGCAGCTATACTGATTATGCTTTGTAACATTTTAGAATAAATGATCTTTTCTAATTCTAGTCTGTCTGCCCAGTCTGGCCTTCATTCTTCTACTGCGAAAACCAAACACCTACTTTTTGCACCTGAAATGTATAACCTCTATGCCTTGAGCACCTGAGTCCTACTTTTATCAAAGCCTACTTATCCTTTATTGCCCAAATACCATGCTCTCCATTAACCCCTAACTTCTCACAACATCTGGATGTGATCAGTTCTATAAACACAGGTCATTTTTTTTAGACAGCATTTATTAAATTATGTCACACACTTCTAATTGAGAGAAACAGAATTATTAAGGGAATCTAAAAATTGCTTCTCTTGGGATTTGATATGGGGTAAAGCAAAGAGTAGATGAAGATAAGTCTAGAAAGGGAGAAAAAACTAATATCATTAAGGATCTTGCATTCTTTGCTAAGGAATTCACGTTGTTATTCCATATGATACTGTGGTATAATTGCCTATTTTCAAACGACCTATATTATCTCATACTAAAGTTCCTGGGGTTTATACCTTATTTTTCATCTAGATTATAAGGTTTTTATGTGCCTTATTTATCATGATATGCCCTACATTACTTTCAAAGCAGACCTAGGTTATGCATTTTTGTCTAATGACGCACTATATCATATGTTGAAAGCTATACAGACAACAAAGGTCTCCTTTGAGAATCTCACTGAAGTTTGGAAAGCTAAAGGGATCAACTGGTTAAGTAAACAATTCAAATGAATTAACACATCCAGATGAATTGACATCAATTCTGTGTGAATTTTGCTTAATGTCAAATTTAGCAAGTCAAGGAAACATGATTGGTAGCAGTTTCCGTTGCAATGTGAACCCACCCACGTCACACATGTATGGAGTTTTCTGCACAAATTAGCGTACTAGAAGTCTTTAGTAAGATAGAGTGTATTCAACCTAATATTGCTATGAGAAGTCACTTTTCAAAGTTTTATAAATGTAATTTGATGACATTTGCCAAAAGTTCAAGTATTATTTTTACAATACTGCTTACATTTGGGAGAATTGTCATATAAAACAGAATGTCACTTAGTCTCAGCACTATCTATATAGCAGGAATAAAAGGACAGATGTTTTCTTTGCATTTAGAAAATAGGGAGGAAAGAAAAGGGTATTATTTGCCCAGAAAAGTGAAAGTGGTTATCCTCGTCTGTACTTGGAACACATGGTCAAAGCCTGAAAGAGAGTTTGGGGATCTCCAGCTCTGCTGGAGAAAAAAGAACTGGATAAGAAAATGATATACCCAGGCCCTGAGTTCCTGTCTGCACGGGGGGGGGAGACATGTAGGTCAGGTTAAACACTTGCCAAGATATGGAATAGCAGTCTACTAAGTTGGTGCGTAATTACAGAGAAATCCTTTAACTAAACTCCACTGCTTGAGGGGGATGAAAGATTCATTCTGGTGGTGACCCAAGGATCCTATCCCACATGTAAACATTCTAGACTGTAATTTTCTTGAGATGCAGGAATTTGGCTTCATGCTACTTCTACTGAGTATATCTGCATTATTCAAATTAAACTATTCTCTAAAAGGGCATTAAAAAAATAAAAGAAGCCACCAGGATGATAATTTCACACTCTTTTCAAATAACCAATTACTGTGTTCACGGCATGGAAGTTCGAGTTAAAATAAATGATGCACCTGAAGCCAATTAGAGAGAAATCGTTATTTTCTTACGGTTTGAATGCAATTTTTAAAACCACAAAAAGCATATTTAGATGGCAATAAATGCATTGTAAAGTCTTTTTTTGCCTGAGTACAAAGCAATCTGTTGTGCTAGAAGTGAGACTAGCAAAACAATTGAGATGCTGACAAGAACAGAAGGCAAAATAAGGGCTTGTTTAGAGTAGATTATCTAAATCAATATTATGCTTTAGTCTAATTAATATGTACTTTCATCCTGCCAGGTATGATTTGTTAGTACAAAAGCATAATAATTCTATCAGTCAAGCTTGTAAGTAAAGTTAAATTAAGGGCACATGATGACTTCTGTGGATTTGCTGAGTCCTCAGAATAGCAATAGTATGATGGTGTTGAAAAGTAATGGCAGTGTGATAAAATACCAAATCAATGGTGTCTGTCCATAGAAAATGACTGGCAAAACTGGAGTGTATCCTTTAGCATCAGTGTGAACAAGTAGAGCTCATTCTTAGCACAGAGCTGAGAATAATCTGGCCAAACCTTGGAAATGGACCATAATTGCATATCAGGAGATGAACAGAGGACTGCAAGCCTGGGAGAGAAGTGGAATAAGGCAGGGCTCAGACCTGCAGAGCCATGACTGAGCAGGTCAGGGTCACAGTCTTAGACAAAAAGAAGAGATCCCATAGAAACCCAATAGGAGTTTACATGATGCCAACCAAGTGCACACAGGCTGTCCTAGTTGGAGTGCTATTTTTAAAAGCTTTGCTTACTTGCCTAGTTGGGGCACTAAGATAAGGTCTCAATGTTCAGACTGGATCCACCCGGGTAATAGGACTTTTTTAAATTCTACCTGAAGAGAGTTCTTTTCACATTACATATCATAAAGTCACATATTATAAGAATTTTGTGGAGGGAACCCAATTCATATTGTGTAATATGTATTTATTTATTTGTTTATATTTAGATATATTAACTCCAAAAGCCTTAAACATTTTCCGGCTAATTTAAAATAATGTCTAGACTTAATTACAGTGTAACTAAGTATCCCTGGCTGGGAAGCTGGACACTCTTTAGATTCCTGATGGCTCATCAAGGACTGGGACTTTTCCTATTCACACTTCCTATTCTTAACTTCACGAGCACCATGCTGGGAAAAGACAGAGGATGAATTCCATTTCCAAGATGACTGGTCTTTCCGTTTCTAATGATAGGAACACAAATCATAATAATACTGAAAACAGGGTGAGCCTTAGCTGCACAACTCCTGTGAGAATTGGAAAGCAGTGAGGTTCCTTTTAAAATATGACCATTTTGGCCTTATCAACCAGAGGATTCACTGAGAAGAATAAAAGTCTATTCTCTGTTCCAATCGAGCCCCAGTAGACTTGAATCTTTCTGCTGCAAGATTCAACAGATTCAACGTCCCTCTACGTTCAACAGAGCTGCCTGACTGGAGATGCCGAGCATCTTTTCCACCTGGGAAAGCTTTTGATGTTCAGCCGTTTGATGCCCACTCTCTGTTCTCCCTCTTAAAAAGAGCACCTCCCACCCTCGCTGACTGTGCTTGGCACCACTAATGAGATATCAGTCAATATAAGTAATTAGTGAGCATAAAATTTAATTGCATTTTAAGTAGTTAATCAATGATAATGCCCACTTAATATATATATATGTGTGTGAGTGCATCTTGCTCTGGGTGTGAATACATACATCTAGATGACATTGATTTATGCTCAAAATAAAAAATTCTCTGGCTCTATACATGCATCAAAATGTACTCAAGGTATAAATGATACCATTTACATTAATAAGATTATTATTAGATAACAGTAGCCGATGGCTAATGAGAATGAGATTTTTATTAAGCAGCATACTATGAAATCTTGCTAGAGGAACAAAAGTGGGATCCAGCTTGATACCTGTGAGCATGACCTGGCTAAATTAGAGGCTCTCGAAAATGGCCATATATAATGCCTGGCCAAATTCCAACATGCAAAGCCCCTCTGACTGAATGCAAAGTTACTAAGTGCCTCCCTACACATCAGGAAACAGCCCAGCCTAGGCAGCAGAGTCATTTTTTTTGCTAGCATTACTGGGCCACTGCAGAAACATCACTGCATTTACTGTTGTGTAGACACACTCTAACTCTCTTTTAAAAGAATTCTGCATTTTATAATTAGGAGGTAATTCCCATCAGGGACATGAGGTGGGTATTATTTTACTTTTCCAAATGCTAAAAGCCAGAATCCATTTTTGATAATGTAAGTTTTAGGATCACTGACAGTCATATGACTCAATCAAGAGATCTAAACAAACTTCTGTTGTCAATAAAACCTTCTTGTGACCAAAAGAGAAAATAAGGCAAGTGTTGTCATGCATAGGCTTGTTCTCACATCCTTTCTTTTGTGACATTCAGCTCGTTCTTTCCATTTTTTTCTTTGTTCAGCTTCTGTTATTTTCCTATATATATATATATATATATCTTTTTCTTCAGAAGTAGCCCTAGGTAGAAATGAGAATTGAACTTTTTCTTCAGCTCTTTTTTCCCTCCATTCTTCCTGTAATAAATTAGCTCATTTGGGTGGCCCTAGTTCTCCGGCTTCCTTCACTCTGGGATCCACCTAAGCTTCCTAACCACATGTACCCTTATATTAATCTGAAATTAAAAAAGGAAAAGTAAAAATTATGTATGGTTTTCTGCTGCCAAGCTGTTCATAGAAAGAAACTATATGTATATATATAGTTTATATATATATATATATAAAATTTATAGTAAAATGTCTTACTTGCCACATTTTAAAATAAAAGTATTGATGCAAAGATAAAAAAGTCACCTATTCTAAATCCTATTTTCTCAGAGACCTCAATTCCTAGCAATCTGGGCATCTGTGGCTGTGAGGAGCCTTTAACAGAAGCCTTCTGGAGAGGATTAACTCAATAAAAGAGCTGAACCAAATGGTGAGAAGGAAATGTAGGCAGAAATTTATATATGTCATAAATGCACATAACTGGCTGTAGTTTTCAAAACAAGTCGTTCCCAGGTGCCTTCCCTTCTCATCCTTAGAAAAATTGCTGGTCCTTTTTAAAGAATATTAATAAAAATAGAGCTGGGTTTTTAAGAAATTAGTAATAAACACCAAACTTTTCATGCATGTCCAATTCCGTGTTTCCCAAACCCCCTCGGGATCTCAGTTTCTGCCACGTGCTGGATGCAAAGAGGAACAAAAGAGCTCCTTACAGGAACTTTCAGGCTATTGCACGGAGTCCAGGAACACAATTCTGGCTGACATGCCAAGTGGTCATGAATTCTGCTGTGATTTTTAGCCAGGCAAAGGAAAACCAGTGCTGTGGAATGACAGCATGACCTCCAAAAGCTCCATGCCATACCGTATCAGCCGGTTCTCAGGCGTGCTTACCAGGACGACAAGCCCCTGCCGGGAATATTTTCATTTGATTATCTAATTAGTAGTTATGTTTCTTTAAAAGAAACATCCAGGAGGGCCATTTTCAATTAATTATTATGATACATTCATATTTTATCCTAAGCACCATGTTAGCTGAAATTTATATAGCTGTAAAACATACAGTGGGGTTTCCATGGAAATATTATTATAGTATTAAAACAAAGAGATTTCCTTGCTCTAAAAAATGAATCAATGCTAGTAATATTTCAGAACTATCACTGTTTGATGGTGGCAGCATACTTTAATCACAGTTCCAGAAATTTTATTAACTTTAATTTAGAAAGTAGGAGAAAGCCTTTTTTTTTTTTTAAATCTGCCATCATACATGTATCAGTTGCTTATGTTTTAAGAGCTTAATGGCTGACTTGAGAAACCAGTGGAAACATTAGGAATGTTGAAGAGCTTCATCAACAGAGAGCTTCTTCAGGTTATTTGTGCACGTAAAGAAATAATCACAGAAGTTAGGGGAATCAGGTTGCTCTTTGAGAGTTAAATTGCTAAGACACATTTCTTGGGATGGGATTAGCCCTCTCCAGGAATACACCAAAGGTTGGCTATAAATACCTGCCTGAAAAGATTGGGAACTCAAAATTTCAATACGGATGGCTAGGGAGAGCAATTTTGGGGAGGCAAAACTGGATGTGACTTCAAGGTATTGAGTAGAAAACTAGTGAGTATTACTACAGAACTTTAAGGGAGACTGTCTGATGAGACATGGAGTGGCCAATTTAGATAATAAAAGAGGAGCTACACTAAGAAATGAGCGGTCTGAGCTCATCATAATTGGTATCTTCCATGGAGTAAAATTATTCGGGCTCCATTAGCTCACAGCTCTTAAACATCCAAATAATTAAGCTCTCTACCACTCATTCTACTTATAATGTACTTTCCATATATCTCAGAAATGCTTTAAACTGCCAAGAAAAGAATTTGTTCACTCATTTCTTCATCCATTATATAGTTGTGCAACAAATAATGAATGCCAGACACCTCCATATCATCTCCTGGACTGTAGGGGGAAAAACTTCTACCTCCATTTGCCAGAACTTCTTTTCCCAAGATTTTGGGTTTTTAGAGTCTGCCAAGGAGAAGACTCTTATTAGATTTGGAAGGTAGTAGAAAGGGTAAATCATTATTATCCATCTGCAGGTGTCAGGCACCTGACAGGTGCAGGGCAGAAGTGAAGTTAACATAAGCTGCTGAGGGAGCTGGGAAAGAAGCTTTGGGGCTGCAGGTAGCTGAGGTTGGTGGCAATGGCTTCACTGACTTTCATTCCTCTGGCTCTTCTAACAGTGTATGGACTCTAATTTCTGTATTAAAATGTTTCCCGGTGGTCGGAGCCAAGATGGCGGACTGCAGCCAGCTTTTTACAGAAGCTCCTGTCCAGAAGGAGGCTGAAAGGACAGAAGTTTAGCTAATTAGCTGATGGTTTGGAGCAGAGCCAAGAGAGAAGATTGAGGAGCACACTTCAACCTT
>CAUYQV010150194.1:0-16062 GCA_963574575.1 Galagoides demidoff | reverse complement strand
TTCTTGAGATACTTTGCTAAGAAGAACATTTTTCAATTCTATCCATATAAACATGAAGGAGGTAAAGTCTCCATCCTTCTTTAGGGCTGCATAGTATTCCATGGTGTACATGTACCACAGTTTATTGATCCATTTGTGGGTCTATGGGCATTTGGGCTACTTCCATGACCTAGCAATTATGAATTGGGCTGCAGTGAACATTCTGATATAAATATCATTATTGTAATTCGATTTTTGGTCTTCTGGATATATACCTAATGCTGTATAGCATTTTGTTAAGTGGTAGACTAAATAGCTTGCTTTGTATCTTTAAAGCCTTATTATAAACCCAGGGAAGCTGGAGTTATTGTCTACTTTACATACTTAAGGAAACAAACTCAGAGAGGAGCAAGTTGCCCAAGATCAGAGCTTGTAAGTGATGGATGGACGTGGGCTCCACACCCAGCTCTGTCTAACTCCTAACTTAAGAGTTAATTAAGATCCAGAGCTCTAACCACCACATTGCACTGTCTCAGTGTGCACTGCAAATGTGCAGTGTAAGCTTTGTGGGAGGAATGAATGAAGAACACAGTTTCCCCCTTAAGGCAGGAGGACACTGGGCTATTCAGCAGGATCAACTTTGTTCTCTTCTGGAGCCTCTGTGAAGAGGATTTTTCTGTGTGTGAAAAGTCCCCTTGCCTGACCTTTGCCTCCTCAAAATCCTCCCAATCTGCTCAACTTCCAGCCACATTGCTATCTGTCATAGCACAAGATGGGAAAGGCAGAGTTTTCTGTGACCCTGTGGAAATTCTGCGTTTATTTCTGTGGCTAAAGTTATCACCCGGTTAGGCTGGATTGTACACTTTAGGATTACCTGAAGCCATCAGAAGCGGTCTGTCTTCTCCTGTTCTGCTGTAATTGCAATGTGTTCTCTTGGGATAAAAGAAGAGTGTAATCTTCTACTTAATTGGCATGTCTGCACATTGATGGCAACTATGATAAATGACATTCATAATGATGGTTCTGAAGTTTTGCAAGACATTCAAATCACCAGAGCTTCTTCCTCTTTGTTCAGACTCATTCCAGTGTGGTTTGAAATTCCGAAGGCCTGTATGTTGGAAGGAAAAACACAGCTTGGCACTATGGAATATTCTGATTCTTTACGTACCAACTGCTGTTTGGTTAGAAGTGCTATGAGTTGGTGTTTTTCCGCTGCTTTGTTGATACATTCCATTATCTTCTTTGCTGCTGGGAATGTCTCTGTAGGCAACCGTGGGTGCACTGAAACTTAGATGAATGGACATAAGCCGTGTCCTGTATGCAGCCAGTGTTACTGAGAGTGTCTGGGCTCCTTATCACCTCTCACCTTCATTAGGTGCCAATCAGCAACACAACTAGCAAAGCAGCAGCCTACTGTGTACAATGGCTTTTTCTTAAAAAAGTCAAAACTTTTCGTTTGGAAACATATATATATATATTTTTGGCAGGGCTGGGTTTGAACCCGCCACCTCCGGCATATGGGACTGGTGCCCTACCCTTTTGAGCCACAGATGCTGCCCGGAAATATTTTCAAACTTACACCGAGGCTGGTGGGTTGGAGCCCAGGGTGGGCCTATTAAACAACAATGACAACTGCAACCAAAAAATAGACGGTGTGGTGGGTGCCTGTAGTCCCAGCTACTTGGGAGGCTGAGGCAAGAGAATCACTTAAACCTAAGAGTTTGAGGTTTCTGTGAGCTGTGACGCCACAGCATTCTACCGGGGCGGGGGTGGGGTGACATAGTGACACTCTGTCTCCAAAAAGAAAAAAAAAAGAGAGAGAGAGAGAAAAGGCTGAAGAAAGCCTGTGTATTTTATACCCTTTTCTCAGGTATAAACCAATTGTTAACATTTTGCCAGATTTGCTTTTATCATTATCCCTTCCCTACCCCCCACTCTTTCTTTTTCTTTCTCTCTCATTTTATATATGTTTGCCCCCCAAGTTATATATATGTTCCCCCCTTATTATTATAGTTGAAAATTACAAATACCATGCTCCTTTACTCATGTTAATGGGCTTCTTCCAAGAACAGGCACTTTTTTTTTTTTTGAAGAATGGCTTTGCGAGGAAAAAAAACAAACCATATAGTTATCAGTCAGCAAATTTCACCTTCATATAGTAGTATTATCTCATCTGTAAACTGTCTTCTGTCTTTGCCTCTGTCTCAACAATGTGGTATATAGTAACTTTTCTGTGATCTCGGGAGGCATGCGATGCTGGCTTGTTGGTACTAAGCTCGATCACTTGGTTAAGGTGGTGTTCCCCAGCTTTCTTCACTGTAGTGTTACCACTTTTCCTTTTGGAATCAAAAAGTGTCTTTGTATGGTAATACTTTGAGACTATGCAAATAAATATCTTCTCTGAATTAGTTATTCTATGGTGGCTGCCAGATGGTGATTTTTTTTTATCGACTTCCATCGTTCCTTTCTCATTTGTGTTTGTTGGTGTCCTTCTATAAGGAGAGCTTTGCCTTCTCTCCACTTAATTATTTATTCATTTATTATTTTGTCAATATGAACTCAGATATCCCTGTTTTATTCAATGAGTTATAATCCATTACTGTTTTTATTATCTTGATGACTTGTGTTTTGTTAAAAGAATGAATTCTTTGTGGTATTGGGCAGAAATGGGATGGTGTCATGTGCACTTGGTTCCTTGTTGCTTGAGAAAGGAGTCATCTAATACCTTCTTTTCCTTTTATTGTGGCAGTTATCAGTCCTCCTCCTGTGGCTGGGACAGTTTCATATAATTCTAACTCATCGTCCCTTGAGCAGCCTAATGGAGGGAATAGCAGCCCTGCCTGCAAAGCCTCTTCTGGACTTGAGGCAAACCCAGGTAAGCTCTTGGGGAGGGATAATTAAAGGCTGTGACTGGCCCCAGGAATCTGATCATCTGAGGACTGACAAAGGTAGACATAGGCCAACTACAGATTGTGCATGTCCAGGATTTTAGTGGCTGGGAACTATTTGTTTTAGGCTTTCGGCTGTATTGGTTAGTTATTGCTGTGCAAGGAGCCAACCCAAAATGTGGCCTTTTTTTTTTAATAGGAAGAAAATGATACAAATTTATTTAATATATGTACATGGACACCCTCAGAATCCAAAATGCAGTCTTACAACTATAATAACTTATTCTTGTAGCTCACTTGTTTAGCATGTTACCTGGTAGTTGACTGATCTCAACTCATCTCATTCAGTCTGCACTGGGCTTGCTCATGAGTTTTACCCATTGACAGGTGTTTCTCTTCTGGGCTTGGCTTGGATAGAACACGTAAGCTGAACACGTCTGCTTCACATATTCCTCATCGTCCTCCTAGGACCGCTGGGCTGCCCAGAATATGTCCTTCTTGTGATGATGGCAGAAGTACCAGAGAATAAGCAGAAATAGAATCTCTTTCAGCCTAGGTTCTAGACTGGACACCATCACTTCTGTCTCATTCTGTCATCTAAAACAAGTCACATGGTAGAACTGAGAATCAAGAGATGGAGAAGTGGAAAAATGTAGTCTCTTTCTTTTGTGAGAATAACTGCAATGTTACATGGCAGATACCAGAATGTGACCACTAATATTATCTGCCACATTAGCAAAAATGTCTCTTAATCTGGAAGCATTTCAGTTATAGCATGTTTTGAAGGTTGTATTCCTGCCTGCAGACTTGATATCAAACAAATCTTAAGTATGCCAAAATTTTGAAATAAAAGAAGTCCCCTGAAAGGGAGAGAGAGAGGACCTCTGTGAAATACCAAATATGTAGCATGTTCCACCATTCTCTCTTCCTCTTTCAACAGTGACATCACTAATCAATGCAGGACCTCTTTGCCAGTGAGTTAGGATGCAGCCTTAGATGCTTTCTTTCTTTTTCTTTTTAAGCAGAGTCTCAAACTGTCACCCTGGGTAGAGAGCTGTGGCATCATAGCTTATAAAAACCTCAAACTTGGGCTCAAGCGATCCTGTTGTCTCAGTTTTTCCATTTTTAGTAGAGATGGGGTGTTGCTTTTGCTCAGGCTGGTCTCGAACTCATGAGCTCAAGCAGTCCACCTGCGTTGGCCTCCCAGAGTGCTAGGATTATAGGCGTGAGCCACTGTGCTGGGCCCTTAGATGCTTTCTTATTATAACACTATTAGAAGTGTTTCAGATTTGGGGCATACAAGGTACAAACCTTAGCTATGGAGTAAGTAGTTTGCAGTATTGCTCTTGAGGATCATGGAATTTGAAAACTTATTGGTCAAATGTCTGGCTGTGTTTTTCCTTGTCTCCAACAACAACAATATGAGTTATACAAATAAGAACTCCACAAAGGGCATTTAATAAGTAATAGGTAATATTTATGGAAGCATCTTTTGTAGATAAGATACTTTGTATTATTTTGCTCTTTTTAAAGTGAAGATAATGAGAATGCCACATGGCAGTGTGCTCTGTTGAATTCCTATTTGAGGAATAGATGTAGACATCTGTAATAAGAAATCTAAAAAAGTGTAATTATACAATAAGTACATGTTATGTCATTAAAAAAAAAAAACCTGGGAAAACAAACATGAAAGTAGAAAGGGGAAAAATCCACTATCTCCTCTCCTGAGGAAAGTGGGAGAATGTTCTCTGCGTGGCCTCTCCAAGCATGGGCATGATGAGACGGCATCTACTTCATGGGCCAGCAGCCCTGCTTGCCTTGTGAGGCATCACTTTAAAGAAAGGAAGCATTGTGAGAGATCAGGTGGGCTATTTTATAGTGAAAAAATTAAATTCACCATTTTAATTGTTTATTGAAATAAAATAATTGGTAGTTGGCTGCTCTCTGCTGAGTTTTTCTCTGGAAATTAGCCCTGGCAATTCATTCAAGGTTCATGTTTGTGGGGCGGCAGATATCCAAAGACTGGCCATCGCCTCAATTCAAGACATCTTTGGATCTCCAACTTCAGAGGTTTCTCAAGGGATCAGCTGAGACATTTGTTGGGACTTCGATAGAGTTCACCTTCTTGCTCTGTCTATCCTGCTTCATTCTTCCACTCTCACTGGTCCTCATCTAGACAGCACCGCCTAATACATACACTTCCTGCATGTACATTTCTATCACAGAGTCTGCTTTCCAGGAAACCTACACTGCATTGTTAGCACTGTATGTTATTTAATGTATATAATATTTTGCATGGAGAATATATTTCATTATCCTTGTGCTTGGACATAAAAATTAATTCATGTAAAAGAAAAAAGCTCTTGTTAGCAATTTGTTTTCAAAAAAAAATAAAAATGAAATAATTCATATTATATCTCAAATATATATAGAAAAAAATACAAAAAGTATATATACATATTTCAAATATATATAGACATACATAATATACATGTATGCATATACTTACACATCCCAGTATTTGTGTGTGTGTTCATGTATATATGTAGGATTCACATAAAATACAAGGAGAAATAATAAAATTACAGTTGAAGCTTTAAATAAACTTCTTTGAGTAATTCATAGACCAATCAGACAAAAATACCAATATCTAGAAGTCCATAGAACATCAATACACTTAAATTCATGGATGTATAGAGATCTAAATTGGAAAATACACCTTATATCCAAGAAAATATCACATTATTTATAAAAAATTGATCTTCTTTTAGGTCAGAAAGGTAGTTTCAAAAATTCTTGATGTTTTATTATCATATGGACCATGTTTACTGACCTCAAAGGCACCATATTAGAGATTATGAACCAACAACAACTAGAATTAGCCCCTTGTACTTACGAATGAAAAGACTTAAGAATTCACGTATCAAGTTAAAACATTGTCACTGAAGATAGAAAATATGCACAATCTGGGGTTGGCCATTCCTGGAACCTTCTATGTTTTCTTTCCCACCTTCTCCTGCTGCCTCTTCCACTGATAAAGGAAGAGGTGACCTCCATACCTGTCAATGCTGTTAGAAAATTAGTTGGTGTGTATTATCTGTTTTATGTTACAACCACCCATTGTTTCCTTTTTATTTTGATGCTCATAGGAGAAAAGAGGAAAATGAATGATTCTCATGTTTTAGAGGAGGCCAAGAAACCCCGAGTTATGGGAGATATTCCAATGGAATTAATCAATGAGGTGATGTCTACCATCACGGACCCTGCAGCAATGCTCGGACCAGAGGTCAGCAGGGTAAACCGGGCGGCCAGCTGGTAGCTCTCATGATTGTTCTCCTGGCCACTCCAGCGGTCAGAAATGGGGGTGGTAATGCTGAGAGTTACTGTGTTATGCTACACTGGTTTGCATTTAACCTGTTGGTCAGTCTGGGGAGGGCAGGAATAAGTGATTCCTCGTGGTGAATATCATACCACAGGGCCACATACTAGTAGTGTGACACAGTTGAAGGCATCCTCCCATTTTTTGTTTTTGTTTTTGAGATTGGGGGGCTGGGGGTTTCATTGTGTTGCCCAAGCTGGTTTTGAATGCTTAGGCTCAAGCAGTCTCCCACCTCAGCCTCCCAAGTAGCTGGGATTCCATGCCATGGCACCTGGCTCCCCTCAACATTTTATTGTAAACAGTTTTAAACCCTTATACATGTTGCAAAATTCTGTGAGAAAAATCCATACACACCTCACTTATATTCAGCAGTTAGCATTAATGCCACATTTTCTTTCCCTCTCTCTCCCCACACCCCTACCTGCTGTGAACCATTTGGAACCATTTCAGAGTTAAAAACACATGTCAAAACACTTTACTCCTATTTTTGTGTGAACTTGTATCTCATAAGAATAAGTTTATTTTCTTATATAACCATGGTGGCAGTTATCACTTTTAGAAAATTTAGTATGGTTATATTTTCTGATATAGAGTTGGCAAACTAAAGCCTGCAAGCCAAATCCAGTTCATCGGCTGTTTTTATATGTAAATTTTTATTGATACACATCGTCTGTGGCTGCCTTACAACAGTAGACTTGAATAATTGAGCCAGGGGATGTGTGACTGGCAAAGCATATAATATTTATAATCTATCTCCTTACTGAAAAGTTTGCAGACCCCCAGCCTAATATACAACCCATGTCTAAATCCCCCATAGATCTGATTTAGGTCCCTTATAACATTTGTTCTTATTGTCGAAGGATCAGTTAGAGATTGGCATTACATTTAGTTCTTATCTCTTCAGCTCTTTAGTCTCCTTTACTCTAAAACCATTCCTAAGTTTCTTTTTTTATTTTTTATTTTTGTTATTTTTTTAATTTCAAATTAGTATGAAGGTACACATTTTTAGATTACATTGTTCTCACTTCCAAGGTCGTAAAAGAGCCCCTCACCCAGGGGGTGTGGTATCCACCCACACTTTGTGCCCATTAGGTGAGATCTTGCCAAATGCCCTCCCTCCTCTGCCATTCGCCCAACCCCCTCACTTCTTCCTCCCTCTCCTGCCTCATACTAGACTGTATTTTGTGTTTTGTTCAAGTGAGTATATAATTGTTTATATGTTGGTTCATATTAGTATTGAGTACATTGGATATTTGTTTTTTCATTCTTGCAATACTTTACTAAGAAGAATGTGTTTCAACTCTATCCAGGTAAACATGAAAGATGTAAAGTTTCCATCATTTTTTTAACTGGCCAAATAGTATTCCATGATACACATATTCCACAATTTGTTGAATTTGTTATTCATGGGTTGATAGGTACTTGGGTTGCTTCCACGACTTGTGTGGTGAGATTGCAAACTAATACAACCTTTATGGAAAGAAACACAGAGAATCCTCAAAGATATAAAAGTTGACCTTCCATTTGATCCCATAATTCCATTACTAGATATCTACCCAGAAGAACAAAATCATTTTACCACAAAGACATTTGCACCAGACTGTTTATGTATTTATTTATTTGAGACAGAGTCTCAAGCTGTCGCCCTGGGTACAGTGCCATGGCGTCACAGTTCACAGCAACCTCAAACTCTTGGGCTTAAGCGATTCTCTTGCCTCAGCCTCCCAAGTAGCTGGGACTACAGGCACCCACCACAATGCCCGGCTATTTTTCTTGTTGTTGTTGCAGTTGCCATTGTTGTTTTAGTTGGCCCCGGGCCCGGTTCAAACCCACCAACTTTGGTGTATGTGACTGGCGCCCTACCCACCAAGCTACAGGTGCTGCCAACACCAGACTGTTTATTACAACTCAATTCCTAATCGGCAAGTTGTGGAAGCAACCCGATCTTTCTTTTTTTGTTGTTTTTGATCTTTTGCAACACTGCCATTAGTTTTTTATTGCATAACATCCTCCTATTTGGATTGGTTGATTGTTTACTAGTGATTATATTCATTAATAAAATAAAGCATATTTGGTGCTACTGTTGTCTCATTACATTGTATCCAGGGGCAGGGTGGTTTAAGACATTTCTCACAGCTTCTAGGAAATGAGGTAATGGCTTGCAGATTATTTTACAACATTTAAAAAGACAGTATCAATTCTTAATTTGTCATGTTTCCATAGGTATTTGTTTTGTGATACTAAAGTTAATTCAGAGAACTGCAATGTTGTAACAGAAAGATGGCAGCCAGGCTAGTGTCTTATGCCTATATTCCTGCCTACTTAGAAGGCTGAGATGGGAGGGTTGCTTGACTGAAGTACAAGACCAGCTTAAGAAACAAGGACAAGCCCTGTCTCTTTAAAAACAAAGATCTTGGCTCAGTGCCTGTAGCTCAGTGGCTGGAGCTCCAGACACATAGACCGGAGCTGGCAGGTTTGAATTCAGCCCGAGCCTGCCAAACAACAATGACAACCACAATAAAAATAGCCAGGTGGTGTGGCAAGTGCCTGTAGTCCCATCTACTTGGGAGGCTGAGGCAAGAGAATCGCTTAAGCCCAAGAGTTTGAGGTTGCTGTGAGCTGTGACACCACGGCACTCTACCAAGGGCAACATAGTGAGACTGTCTCTCTCTCTCAAAAAAAAGAAAAAAGATCTTGTCCTTTCCTTTTCCTTCTGGAAATCCAGTCTATGGGGACTTCAGGCTAGGCTTTTAGGGATTTAATAAATTCACAGATGAGTTTAGTTTTTTCAGATGTGAGTTGTGCCTACAGTCATTCATTTCAAAATCAGTTGGGTAGATTTAGTAGCATCCTGGCCCTGGCTTATGTTGGCATGTACAAGAAGATCATTTTGGCTCAGCTCCTGTGGCTCAAGTGGCTAAGGCGCCACCTTAGGTGGTAGGTTCAAATCCAGCCCGGGCCCGCCAAACAACAATGACGGCTGCAACCAAAAAATAGTTGGGCGTTGTGGCAGGCGTCTGTAATCCCAGCTACTTGGGACGTAGAGGCAGGAGACTCGCTTGAGCCCAGGAGTTGGAGGTTGCTATGTGCTGTGATGCCACGGCACTCTACCCAGGGGGACAGCTTGAGGCTCTGTCTCAAAAAAAAAAAAAAAAATTCAGAAATTTTATGAGCTGGCTATTAAATATGTTGGTAGCTTGAAATTGCCCACAGTGGCCCCTGGTCACTTGGATGCAGCTGCAGTGTGATGAAATGAGTAAGCGCTATCAGTCTGGCTTTTGAAGCTGTTTTGCTGAGCAGTACCTGCACACCATGGGGTGGATTCAGTAGGATGGGGACCTTAGTGTGCTAGTGCAAGGCAGTGCTGCTAGCTGTGGTTGAATGTGGATCAACAGATACTCTTCCAGAAAGAAAACTGTCCTTCAAAAGAGATGTTAAGAATATAAATGTGGGTGTGACGCCTGTAGCTCAGTGGCTAGGGCACCAGCCACATACACTGGAGCTGGTGGGTTCAAATCCAGCCCGGGCCTGCCAAACAACAGTGACAACAACAGCAAAATAGCTGGGCATTGTAGTGGGCGCCTGTAACTATTTGGGAGGCTGAGACAAGAGAATCACTTAAGCCCAAGAACAGTGAGCTGTGATGCCATGGCACTCTACCGAGGGTGACATAGTAAGACTCTGTCTCAAAAAAAAAAAAAAAAAAAAAGAATATAAATGTGACTGCCACTATTGGGCCTGTAATGAGAAGTTGGATCTGTCATTCCCAAGGATCTTTTAAAGCTTAGCTGGATGGGATTCCTCTAAAGAAGGGTTGGCAAACTATAGCCCACAGGCTAAATCTGGTCTCTTTTTTTGAGACAGACTCTGTCTGTGGGTAGAGTGCTGTGGCATCACAGCTCACAGCAATCTCCAACTCTTGGGCTCAAGTGATCCTCTTGCCTGAGTTTTTCTATTGAGATGGGGTCTCGCTTTTGTTCAGGCTGGTCCAGAACTCCTGAGCTCAGGCAATCCACACACCTCGGCCTCCTAGAGTGCTGGGATTACAGGTGTGAGCCGCTGTGCCTGGCCTTTTTTTTTTTTTTCTTTTTTAATAAAATTTTGTTGGAACATTACTAAGTCCATTTGTTAGCATAACATTTATAGCCGCTTTCACATTGTAACATCAGTGGAGTAGTTGTGGCAGAGACCTATGGCTCACAGTGTCTGAAATATTTTCTATCTGGCCCTTTACAGAAAAGTGTGCTGACTCCCAGTGCATACCAGGTGTCATTCACGTACATACACAGTACTCTGATTTCTCAAAATGCTTACTTGCCTTTCTTAATTTGACTTCATAACTTGTGTGTGCGTGTGTGTGTGTGTGTTTAGGATCCTGATAATCAACAAATGTGTAAAGACGAGAAGCTTTGATGTGACCCACCCTCGCTGCCTTAAGAGAATAACTCTGTGTAATTTCTTCCTGTCTTGGCGTCCCAGACCAATTTTCTGTCAGCACATTCGGCCAGGGATGAGGCGGCAAGGCTGGAAGAGCGCAGGGGTGTAATTGAATTTCACGTGGTCGGCAATTCCTTGAGCCAGAAACCAAACAAGAAGATCCTGATGTGGCTGGTTGGCCTCCAGAACGTGTTCTCCCATCAGCTGCCTCGAATGCCAAAAGAGTACATCACACGGCTCGTCTTTGACCCGTGAGTGGGGCTTTGCTCTTCCTTCTTCCTTTTTTAAATGAAAGAGGAACTACTTACTTAGATAGTGAAAGTCAACTGTAGTCACCCACCAAACCCTGCAGTCTCCTGTCACTTTGTGGATACAGAGCTGTGTTATGCTGATTTTCAGGTCTAAAAGCACTAAGATTAATTTTTCAACAGTTACAGATTGACTTGTTAATAATAATGAAGCTTTATAATTTAAGTTGCTGGTGACTGTCTTGTGCTTCATTCATTGTAGTGATGAGAGACTATAGACACTTAGAAGGTGTTTCACTTTTTTAAATAGTCAAAACGTTCTTGGTTTTGGTATCTTAAAAAGGTACCATAGTTCCCCAGGTCTGTTAGTGCTAGGAAAATTTTTGGGCTATAAGACAGGTTAACTTTGAAAATTCGTTGCTTTAACAACAACAACACAAAATAGCAAAGAAGAAACAAAAAAACTAAACTTCTCTAATTGAGCATGCTTTAACATATGTAGCCCAATAGGCTTTGTAGACTGAGATCTATGCCGGGGCGATTCAGAACAACAGAAGAGAGAAGGTCCCTTAGGATTCCATAATGCAGGGTTTGGAAATTACACATGTGGATTTTGTATTCTTTCCCATAATGTTTCTGTAAGATTTTGGAGTAAAACTAAACTCTTCAGAGATATATGCCGTGTTTGACCATGGCGTGGCACTCCTTCCTGCCCTGCACCCACTTCGGGTCACGTGGCACTCCTTCCTGCCCTGCACCCACTTCGGATCCCTTGGAATTGGATGAACCCATCTCAGAGCGTTTCCCCACATACTCTGTTCTCTATCTGTGAACCTCAGACATGTTGCGGGTGGCTGGCATTTTTTTCTGATGGGAGCTCTGATGTAGTTTTGTGCAGGCAAGCTTACTGGAGAGCATCAAGGTAAATGGATGGTGTAGTGAGATAGTGGCTAGATGAAAGAAGTTTTCATAGAAACTCAAGACATACTCTCTCTTCCGTTTTCTTGGTTGGTTAATAAGGAACGCCCCCCCCCCCCAAAGTATATTTATAACCAAGATATGTAAAAATTTAACATAATTTTATTCTTTCAGGAAACACAAAACCCTTGCTTTAATTAAAGATGGCCGTGTTATTGGTGGTATCTGTTTCCGTATGTTCCCATCCCAAGGATTCACAGAGATTGTTTTCTGTGCTGTAACCTCAAATGAGCAAGTCAAGGTAAGGGTAATCCAAGGTCTTAGAAAAAAAGCAGAATATGGGGCTTCTCACTAAAGCTGCAGAGCCTGCTGTGTCCGGAGAAGGGTCCAGGTAGAGTTCAGGACTTTCTGAAACCAATCTTCTCAAGTGTGTGTGTGTGTGTGTGTAGAGTAAATGTTTTCCTGTACAAATAGGTTTATACCAATGCTTTGTTGGATGGAGACAAGAATGAGGACAAGTTGACCGCACAACTCAATATGCAGTTCAAGTATAGTCTATAGGAAATGAGGTGTTATTTGAAAATAAGTCTCAGTGCTCACTGTTAATTTGATCACACACACCTCCAACTGGTGACACCACACCACCAGAAAGAATATGGTTGATGGGGATTAGGAAGATGAGCTGGGCATCTAACACTTTAGAAAAATTTCTTATGACTTTGTCTCTAAAGGGGAACAAGGACCAAAGAAATTTTATAAGGGAAGTTGTAGAAACATTTAAATAAAGTTTTAAATAAATTTTAGAAGTATTCATGCAGGATTTGGAATATATTGGAATTTTTATTTTTTTCCATGTTGCTAATTTACCTTCCCAGTTGTCCTTGGATAAGTCCTTTCCTCCTCAGGAGCTATGTGGGATTTTTTTTTTTGGGGGGGGGGCATTGCAGTTGGTATCTCAATTTGACTTGAATAAACTAGACTCATGGTTAGCAGAAAGAGATCTATCTAGCCTTTATCATGTTCTACTTTGATCCTCTTAGGAAAAGGGAACCAGAAAGTTTGTCCTTAGTGAGTGGCAGAAAGATGAGCAGCTCAGGTTTAGATGGCTACTAAGAAAAATTGTTGGAAGGCTTAAGGCAATGTTGTCCAATAGAAATATAAAGTAACTTGCAAATATGAGCCATTTAAAATTTTCTAGTTGTTACATTTATAAAAGCAAGTGGAAACAGGTGATGTTAATTTTTAAAATATATTTTATTTTACCCAGCATGTCCAACATATTGTAATTGCGACAGGTATTCAATATCAAACGGAATTATTAAGAGCCTTTCTTGTTTTTGTTTTGTACTGTCTTTGAAGTCAAGTCTGTACTTTACACTTACCACATCTTAATTTGGACTGGCCACATTTTAAGGCTCAACTGGCACATGTGGCCAGTGGCTGCTGTGTTGGAGAGTGCAGGTCTAAGGATGTGGTTGACTCCTTGATCTTCAAGGACACAATGCCATTTACCAAAACCAAAAATAAGTCTCTCAAAACAATTGTTCTCTGCTAGAGGGCTACCGCCAGGGCTGTGGCACTTTTGCTTTCAGTAACGGCTTTACTGTCTGGTCACTGTGCTAATTATATCCCCTATGGTGTATTTCTTCTCAGAAAGCATAAGGGGAGCTTTTTGTCTTCAACCCATAGCAGCAAACATCAAAGGGCAAATGCAATTCAGCAGTCGTACTTTTTATCATTCTGACTGGGGAAGGTGAAGACACACATTTGCCTGAAATTGATCTTTGCCTCATTTTCAAGGAATTCTGACAACATGTCTCTAGATGATACTGTTGCTAAATTCATCATTTTTTTCCCTCTAGCCCAAGTAAGAAATGTCCAAAGGTCCAGGTGTTTCCCAATGGTTAGAGTTTAGGAACTTACTTAAAGGAAAATTTTATTTGGCTTTTCACAGGGAGAAGACCTGAAAAATATGTCTCTGGCTCATAATTTTAGAAAAAGACTGCATGATTTTTGTTTTCAAAGATAGCTACGCCAAGCACCCTGTTTGGAAAGGTGGATTAAGGTTGACTTGGACACTTTTAGAGATACCAGAGGGACACTGAAGGCATTTAATGTGAATTGGATACTTTGTCTTATTGCCCAGAAGAAGGGCAATTTATTTATTTCTTTTCCCCCAAGGCATATAATTTTCAAGAGACTTGAAAGAAGGTGTCCAAGGATCACAAACTCAATAGGAAAAACTAGGAAAAAAGAAAATCACTTCTAGGCGGCGCCTGTAGCTCAGTGGGTAGGGTGTCGGCCATATATACCAAGGCTGGAGGGTTTGAACCTGGCCCTGGCCAGCTAAAACAACAGCGACTGCAACAACAACAAAATAGCCAGGAGTTGTGGTGGGCTCCTATAGTCCCAGCTACTGGAGGTGGGTGGGTGGAGGGTGAGGCAAGAGAATCGCTTAAGCCCAAGCGTTTGAGGTTGCTGTGAGCTGTGATGCCATAACACTCTATCCAAGGTGATAGCTTGAGACTCTGTTTCAAAAAAAAAAAGAAAAGAAAAGAAAGTCACTTCTTGTGTCTTGAAATTAGAGTCTTAGAAAATGAGGGTTAGACATTCAAGACTTAATAGAATGGATGATTTTGATGGACGTATATGCAGGTGCACTCACACACATGAAAAGTGTTAAGAACCTGCTATTGAGTAGAAATAGGAATGGAAGAAACTGTTCTTCCATCAGTTTCCTGGTCTTGTCATTGTCCTGTCTCATTAGTTGGTGATTAGTAAACAACTCCTGAGACTGTACTGTTCTAGATATTTACATTTTCATAGGCAGGTATCTAAAACAAAGATTACTGGGCTTTGCCAATTTATCAACACTAGATTACATGGAACCCTGCTCCAACATGGAGTAAAATTGAATGGGTCCCTGTGGCAGTAGTACATTCTTATGAAAATGTCAAATTCATAAGTACAGATTTTATTTATTTATTATTATTGCTTTTTTTCTCAAATTGTCACCCTGGTAGAGTGCTGTGGCATCATAGCTCACAGTGACCTCAAACTCTTGGGCTCAGGCGATCCTCTTGCCTCAGGGTTTTTTTTTTTTTTTTTCATTTTAAGGAGACCACTCTTGCTCAGGCTGGTCTTGAACTCCTGAGCTAAGCGATCTACTTGCCTTGGCCTCCCAGAGTGCTAGGATTACAGGCGAGAGCCAGCATGCCTAGCCATAAATACAGATTTTAAATATTTATTTGCTATATCAAACATTTGGCTAAATGGAACTTTAAAATTTGTATCAAGTCATTTTAGAGTCTCAAGCTTATATATAAATTCTTGTGAATTCTTTAAATAAGATTTATATGTGACTATATCTTGCTCAAAACATATACAAGACAGCATTTGAGAATTTACTTGAAGCTCCTCACCTGATTTTAAAATGTATCTTCATCTAAAAACTATTTGGGTTTGATATTATATGCAACTTTAACATTATGTAACCAATTTGATTACCAAAATAGGTATTTAAAGAAACACTGACATATCCAGATAGATTTAGAAAAGAATCCTTTCAGTGGCAATTAAAAATAAAGGCATGAAAATAAGAGAAATAGTTCTGGTTTAAAATATAAGTGTTTTCTTATAATAGGCTTATGTTGTGAATGGTCTCTAACCAAGGAAATACTTAAGGCATTGCTGCTGCTGTTCGCAATACTAGAGATAAGGAGGTTTAAGTGAGAAGGCACAGCACCTACTCAGAAGCAACTTGGAATCTGGAAAATTTCTTTGATGAGATGACAAATTAGTGGCCACTGATGAACAACAGGCAGGCTTTAAAAAGCTATTTACTAAAAAAAACATCATTTTGTTCTTCTTGAGTATAATTAATTGGATTGTGGGTGAAGGGGAAAAAATTTCTAGTTCCATTAACTCCTTGCAAGATGGTACATATAACAAAACCCTAGCTTTCTTGCATCCTGTTTGAAAGTGAATTTCATTCAAAGACACATTTCTTACTAATTTCTTATCTAAATATTACTTTTCCTATGTACGTGCAGTTCTTTTTATTTTTTATTTATTTTTTTTGAGATGGAGCCTCAAGCTATCCCCCTGGGTAGAGTGCCATGGCATCACAGCTCATAGCAACCTCCAACTCCTGGGCTCAAGTGAGTCTCCTGCCTCAGCCTCCCAAGTAGCCGGGACCACAGGCGCCCGCCAC
>CAUYQV010150193.1:0-13310 GCA_963574575.1 Galagoides demidoff | reverse complement strand
GAGCTCAGAGATTCCGAGACCAGCCTGAGCCAGAGTAAGACCCCATCTCTATATTAAAACAAACAAACCAAAAAAAGCTGTGTGGTCCCAGCTACTTTGGAGGCTGAGGCAAGAGAATCACCTGGAGGTTGCTGTGAGCTGCGTGATGCCACAGAACTCTATTGAGGGCCATAAAGTGAGACTCCGTCTCAATTAACACACACACAAAAAAGAAAGAAAGTGGGCAGTGCCTGTGGCTCAAAGGAGTAAGGCGCAGGCCCCATATACTGGAGGTGGTGGGTTCAAACCCAGTCCAGGTCAAAAACTCCAAAAAAAAAAAAAAAAAAAAAAAAGTTCCTGGTGAAATAGTATGTTTTATTGTTGAGTCTGTCTGGCCTCTACAGGACTTAAATCACCAGGTGGTTTAATGTTAACGTAACACATGTGTGCATGTATACACATGTACTTGTGTGCGCACACACGGACACACACCCTGCAAATACACTCATCCACAGCACGGCACACACCGTCCCTCCCCTTCCATGAGGATGTGATGACTTGAATCTCTTTCCTTTTGGTTTCTATTGTCAGGAAATACTTTTTACTGTGTATTTCTTTTTTTTTTTTTGAGACAGAGCCTCAAGCTGTCCCCCTGCGTAGAGTGCTATGGCTTCCCTGCTCACAGCAACCTCCATCTCCTGGGCTCAAGCAAGTCTCCTGCCTCCACCTCCCAAGTAGCTGGGACCACAGGTGCCCACCACAACACCTGGCTGTTTTTTGGTTGTAGCCATTATTGTTGTTTGGCGGGTCTAGGCAGGATTTGAACCTGCCACCTTAGGTGTATGTGGCTGGCGCCTTAGCCGCTTGAGCCACAGGCACTGAGCCTACTGTTTATTTCTGTGTTGATTACTGGCAGTTATATCTGCAGATCCACGAGGATGTTCTGGATCCATTCAGTCAACACACATCATTAGACAGATAGCAGGGACTTAAGGGGACTTTGGCAAAGATTTGAGTAAGTATCAGAGCGAGGCGGATGATTTGTGAAGCCAACCCTGAGAATTGAGTCGCAAGAGGAAGGGACTTTTAGACAGGGATCAAAAGGAACCCCATTCTGGAACTCAGAAAATTCCTGACTTTCTCCTTTTGGGATGAATTACAGTCTATCTTTATACCAAAGAACAATCCAGTGTGTTAAAACACACCTGCGTTTTACGTCCCACGGATCCTGCTGGCCACCAGCTCCCCTGCGGTTGCCATTCCCTGTATGACTGATGGTCTGGAGGTTTTGGATCATGTGGGCTTTGGCTGCCTCCCCGTGCCCTGTGTACTTCCATCCTCATCCCCTCCAGGTCCTGGGACTTTGATCCCAGGGCTGCTGTGTGCGTCCCCCTCTGACTCCACCCACTCCTCTCCCTTCCAGATTTTCTACTTTGCACTCTGCTCCTCCCCTATGGTCAGCCTGCTCTGTACCAGGGCTCCCTGGTGCAGGAGTGGAGAGTGTACCTCCTCCCAGGCCCAGTGCTGTGCAGCGTGGAGGTGGGAGCTGGGGACCCTGCCCTCCTGGGCACATTCAGATTGTGACCTTTCTCCTCTCTGTGCCTGGGGGCCCATTTCAGTCACAGCCTGTCTTCGCCCTTCATTCACCGACCAGATGGATCCTCTGCTGCAGGCCTCAGTGTTTCTTTGAATTCACGTGACTCCAGCAGCAGTTAGAGCTGGGTGCTGGCTTAGCCCGGGACCCGAATGGCCACTTGAGCTTTCTGTGACAGGGACGTTCAATCCTGGGATTGAGGAGTTTCCTGGCATACTGGGATTCCTGGATCACCTGAAAATCTAGGTGGTGTTAATACC
Source organism: Galagoides demidoff (assembly GCA_963574575.1). Taxonomy (NCBI): domain Eukaryota; kingdom Metazoa; phylum Chordata; class Mammalia; order Primates; family Galagidae; genus Galagoides; species Galagoides demidoff. The sequence continues at coordinate 11,477 of CAUYQV010150193.1, read as the reverse complement.
GGGACCTGCTCCTGAGCAGAAATTCAGAGATCCCACTCACTGGCCAGAACGTTCCACCTTTCATTCATCTGCCGGGTTATCTCCGGGCACATCAGGTTCTTCCCCTCTGGGTCCATTTCCAACCCTTTGCTCTGCCCGAGCCTGCCTGAGCCTGCCTGAGCCTGCCCCTGCTCTTGGAGTCCCGGCGTTTCTGCTGTGTGCTTGCCCACCCCTGCACCTCCTTCTGTCTGATGTCCTAGAGGACTGGGTGACCCCAGGCTGCCTGGACTTCTGAGTGGAGCCAGAGAAAGAGATCCTCCTGCTTCTAATAAGGCCCTGACCCCCTCCCTGGGGCCTCCGTGCCGCCTGGAAATGAGCCGTTTTCCTCATCAGCCCACTCCATCTCTGTGATGACTTTTCCAACCTTCCCCACATTTCCGACATCTCCAGTTTCGTGCTCGGCCCCATCCCTCCCTCTGATCTCGCCTTCTTAGCATGTCTTTCTGCTGCTCATAGGATGTCCCGGGAATGCCACCCTCTGATCTCCCTGCCGCCCTGGGCAGACCTGCCTGCTCCTGACTTGGCCCCCTCGTGTTTCTGTGTATAGTGAAGGCGGAATCCTTCCTGCCCTCTAAAAGTCAGCGTCTCCTCTGCCATTCCAACCCACCTCACCCACCTCCCATTCCAACCCCGGTCGTGGTGTTTCCTTCTCAGGAGCCTTAAGGAATGCTCAGGTCTGTAGCCTCTTAAGACAAAAATAAAACAGAACAAACAGTGAACCCAAACCTTTCCTGTACCCTGTTTTTTAGGCCGCCACTTTCTCTGTCCTTCCTTTGATTAAACTTCTGGGAAATACCTTCTGGCTTATACTTGGTATCTGTCCCTGTGTAGCGTATGATCACAGACTTAGCTGGCACACATTGGTATCTCCGTTTCTGTGTGTTGGGAATCCAGACACAGCGTAGTGGGGGTTCTGTGCTTCGGGGGCCCCTCAGCCTGCAGCCCAGGTGTGCTGTAGGGCTGTGGTCTCATCAGAGGCTCAACTGTGCTTCCAAGTTCATGGGAGTGGTTGGTAGAATTCATTTCCTCACCCTGGCGGGACCTGGGTCCCCTGCAGCTCCCTGCCACACGGCTGCTTATCTCCTCACAGCCGGCAAGGCAAGGAGAGGGGCTCCAGCACGGCGTCATCACAGGAATGACATCCATCACCTTTGGCATATGCAGTTATTAGAAGCAGGTGACAGGTGGACAACAGGCAAAGAGGAGCTTGGGCCACCTTCACATCCATCTCCTCCTCTCGTACCTATTTGCCCCTTCCCCATTCACTCTTCAGACCGCTCTATTCTGCCTTTGTATCTCTACCACATTACTGAAGGTGACACCAGAGAGGCAGGATCAGCTGCATCATTGGCCAGACCCTGTGCAAAGGGAAAGCAGTGGGCTCTTTCTATCCCAAAAGATAGAAAGATATTTGGGATAACAAAGCATTAAACCAGGTGTGGGGCCATCTGAGCCCAGAGGCTTCGAAGGTCCTGCTCCCACGAAGTCACCACCCTGTAGCGAGGACTTGCGCCCTCCCTGTGCTTCTGCTGCACTCCTGCGTGACCTCTCAGCAGTGTTTGCTCTCTGGGACTTCTTCCTTTCTGGAACATTCCCCTTTGAACTTCACAGAGGCACAGACTCTCTGCTCTCCTGGGTCCTTCTCCCTCTCGACAGCCCCCTTCAGTCCCGTTTGCAGGCCCCCCTTCCTCTCCCTGCCCCTGTATGTGTGGGTGTTTGGGGAACATCTGTATCAACCTGCTGAATAATCGCAGCCGCGTCAGTCGCTTCATTTGCTTGTAGGGTTTTGGCTTTCTCAGCTACAGACCCAGCCTGAACCTGACGCCTGAGCTCCAGCACCCATGTCAGCCGCTTCCCTTGTATGTTCCCGTACACGGTCATCGGGATATAAAACGCACCGTGTCTGAGACTCACTTCCTTGCTTTCTCTGAGCCACCAAACTCATTTCTGCTCAGCCTCTTCCATCCCAGCAGGTGCCTGGCTCTGTGCACCGGGCACTTGATTTCTACCCGTGTCCCACTCTTGCTCTTGAACCGACACGTCTGACTTGTGCTCGGGGGTCTGTGCCTGCTAAGGGTTCTCCCCTTGGACTGCGTTTCGTCAGGATGGTCTTCTGGACTTCTGTGGTCTGTTCTCATGGCAACCGGGCTTCCTGTGTTAAAACCTGGCACACTTCATAGCTACTTAATTGTTAAATACCTGTTTCCCTCATTGGAATATAAGTCGATACCACGAGAGCATGGTAAGTGTGGATAGTGTGATGCAGGCAGCATCATCTGAATTACCCTGTTCTCACCCCAGCTGTATTTGGATAATATTTGTATTTTATCTTCTTTAAGCAGTAAGTATCAAGGTGGCTGTGGTTAGAGATCTACATCTCTAATTCTCAGGGGCCCTGTTTCCCCATGAGCCTGCGAGGTCTGCTTTGAAAAAGCATTTGGGCATAAAATATTGAAATATATTAAATATTTGGAAGCTTGCTCATTCGGAGACTAAATGTGGGGGAAGAATGCTATGCTACCAAGGAAGATGCTACTAAAAAGCAAGGGCTTGGAGCAGCCGTCAGCAACAAGCAAACAGAACAGTAAATGGATTTATTTATCTATAACCTACTGAGTCTCAGAGTGTAGTATCAGTTCTGATCAGCTTACTATATTACGTTAAAACTTAGAAATTAGAAAAATCACCAAAAAATAACAAACATAACAATAAACTCGTTACATATGAACAGAAAGATCATTTGTCATGAAAAACAACCTTTCCCAAACATAAAAAGCTTTGAGGCCAATATTTTGTCGTTATTTTATTGTGCACATCTCTTTAATAATTTTTTTAAAGAAAAACTATTTTCCAAGCTCAAAAAAAAAAATACTTAGAAGAGTGCCATTGTTTTTCATTTTTGTACATAACTCTGTTTCATAACCGGCTTTAACAGAAAATAGCTGAGTCCTCTATCTGCTTCTGTGATCAGTCTGTTGTAATAGGTTGTTTTGGTCACAGTGTATGTGGAAAATCCAGCCTCACAGAGACATTACTGGCAAAGGTAAGGGAATTGAAATCACTTTTTCAGGTAAATGTGGATATTCTTCCTTGATAACACATCCAAACTTAACAAGTGGCAGTGTCTTAAAAGCTAGTGACAGTGTGGATTCTGAAAGTTTAACAACGTAATGTCACTTTGGTATGTTAACATTTCTGGGTTTGTCTTACATTTTGAATAGTGCCATAGAGGAATAGTTATAATATGTATTAGAATAAGATCATAGTTATAATATGACCATATAATGGCGTATTTTGCAACCATATTGAAAAAGTATTTTTATCACAGATGAAATGCTATTATTACGAAGGTAATAAATCATCCATTATGATCCTAGCTTTGCTAAAAAATGAAAAGAGGTGTGTGTTTTTATTAATGGAAAGGAGTTATATCAAATGTGGGTATGTTTAATGATACATTCATGAATGATTTCATTTTCTTGATCCTTTTCTGTATTTCCAAAATTGTATATAATCAGCAGGACATTGCTTTTAAAATCAGAGGAGAAAAGAGGTAGATTTTTTTCTTTTCAAAGAGAGAAATAAGTGATGTCTATTAAACTGTTACCCTTATCCACAGTTTGTCTTTTGCATGTAAAACTCCAGTATTTCCAACTGATAAAGATCTGTTTTACCCAAGGTTTTTTTTTGCAGTTTTTGGCCGGGGCTGGGTTTGAACGGTATATGGGGCCAGCCCCCTACTCCTTCGAGCCACAGGTGCCGCCCTCACCCAAGTTTTTATTTGTTTACTAGACTCATGTAACCTTTCTGTGAGTGTTTTAAACTTCCCAATCTTTCCTCTTTTCTTTTCCTAGCAATTCATGGACTCGGTAGAACCTTTAAGAGTTATTCAAGAAAAGTTGACCCTTGGCATCTAGCAGAGAGACATCATTTGCTTTTTCTCATTTCCGTCATGGCTTAGCCAGCCAAGCACTATTTTTTATCCAAGTAAATGGCAGAAAGATACCTTGTCCTACAGGGCTAATAGAGGAATAACCTGGAAGTTAGCATGTGGTCCACTTCGGAGTGGAGGCGTCTGCGTTGTGTGTGAGACTCGCGTATTTGTCTTTGTCCCTTTTGTGGCTGGAAGTTGAAGTGGCTTCCGAACTACAAAGGGCAGCTCCCGTCTGGGGATTAGTTCCCCGCTTGGGCTTCGGGACGATGCTTGCCAGCTATGAATGTGGCTGGCGTGGTATCGTCACCCAGGTTGCCACCGCAGGCTTTTGTCCTCTGCCTGAATCCACATTCAGTGATGGTCTGTTTTCTGGAAAAGAGAGCATTTCATTGTGTCTGGATTTCTTTGTTCTACATTTCCCTTAATTAAGGGATTATTAAGATGTCTGCGGAAGCTACAGAGCATTTGCAAAGCAGAAAATGAGCAAGCAGCTTTGTACCTACCACTGACGCCAAAGCCCAGGTCGTTACCACTCTGGCGTTTCCAATCATGTGCGTCCCTCACGGTTTTAGCTCAAGTGGCTTTAGTGGAGGTGTCCGTGACTCTCAGGATTTGGAATCTCTCCCAAGACTGTTCACAAAGGCACCTCTCCCTTCACAGTGTAAACGCTGATGAAAAACTACTCCATTGTGTATTTTAATACTTCTTTGCGTCCAAAGATCATTCTGTCCCCTGCTTAAAACAATTGAGGATAGTCTGCGGGAGGGCCTCCGTAATGGTTAACACATCATTGCCTTTGGAAATATTCAAATCTAATTTCTGTGTTGAACATTTTGGGAGGTAGAAAATGCCCTCCCAACTACACCTGTAGTAGTTTCTTCTCGTTATTGTTGAAACCTCCATTTAGGCTGAATTATGTCTTGGGTCTGTCAGTGTCTTATGTATCAGAGGGCGCTGGGACGGATTTGCAGATTCTGAATAAGGAATGAGGAGCGTTATTCTTAGTGTACGTCCTACCCACACACCCCAGGGGCTGGTTAACCTCACCCTCCTGGGCTGTTGTGGATGAAATCTGGCCTCCCTGCCACAATCTGCTTCTGCATTGCCTATCTCCCCCCACCCCCAACCCCATCTTGACCACGCCTCCTTGCTGTTTCCAACTTGGCCCACGCCTCTGTGTCTGCCCTAAGCTCTTTCCCTCTGTCACCCTGGCCGGCTTCCTCGCCTCCCTCAGATCTCTGCTCTCTGTAAATATCCCAAATAGTACAGCCTAGCCTGTCCCTTTCCCCCACTGTATGTTCCCTCTGTGGCACCGATCACTGCCTGATGTCCCATTGAAGTTTCTTTGCTGTCTTCCTGCCCCCCTGAACACAGGCTTCACCAGGGCAGCCGTGGGGTTTCCTTCGCTGCCACGCCCGTGGTGTTTGGAACAGTGCTTGGCACGGGACAGACATGCACTACAGAGTTGGTGAATTAATGGAAGGACGGCTTCCCCAGACTCGCTCTCCTGGCTGACTGTAAATACGAGGGCATTTGTTTTCTGGGTGCTAACCCTCTTTCAAGTGGATGGCTCCTTGTGGCGTAGCTTGACTGGGATGGTGCCACACACCGAGCCTGATGCACAGTTGGGAGTCGCATGTTTAGGGAACAGAATGATTATTGAATGGCCGAATCACCGGCTGTGGATGCTTGTCTCTGTCACCGGCTCCCAGGGCAGAAATAGGCTTTTTAGGTGAAGACACTGGGGGCATAGAAACCCCGAGGTGGGCGAGTTGGCGAGACTCACTTTTCTATTTCTTTCTTTCTTTTTTTAGAGACTGAGTCTCACTTTGTTGCCCTCAGGAGAGTGCTATGGAATCACAGCTCACAGCAACCTCCAGCTCTTGGGCTTAAGTGATTCTTTTCCTCAGTTTCCTGAGTAGCTGGGACTACAGGCGCCTGCCACAATGCCCGGCTATTTTTTTGTTGCAGTTTGGCCGGGGCTGGAATTGAACTCACCACCCTCGGCATATGGGGCTGGAGCCCTCCTCACTGAGCCACAGACACAGCCCCACTTTTGTATTTCTAATTTGTGAACACTGGGACTCTGGTGCACCTTGCTGTGCCTTTGACAGTAGAATGGGGACGAGCAGGAACAAACCTTGATTAGGTGCCACGGAGAATGTCGGAGTATCAGACATTTATCAGAGGCTAAATCAGAGTTTCGTTGCTAGGGCTGTGTTTTTTTAGTTCATGTGCCTGAAAGAGTTTCCCTCATGCCTGTGTCACTGAGGGACACGTCATGGGTGAACCACACCTGGTTTCAGAGCCCTGCCTTACCGATCACTTTAGCTCTTCACCTGTAACTTCCTGCACTTAAACTGGTGAGTCCGCCCGGATTCAGCGAGGTGGTGGTTTCTCCCTGGTTTCTTTCCCCTGGCGGCCACTGGTGCCCTGTCACATGCCTTGCCGGGTGTTGACCGTGTTTGCAGACTTGCTCTGCTCTGCTGTCACACTCCCACTGCTGTTTCCCCTACTGCTCTGTCCAGTTCACTCCCGAGTCAGGGTGGGACTCTGATGCTCAGAGCTTCTCTATCTTGGTTTAGTTTTTACAAAAAGACCAATCGCTCTTAAAAGCGATCTTGGAGCTCTCCTTGTTTGTCTTCATATCCCCTAAGTCTGTGATGAGCATTTGTTCCAAAGGGGAAAAAAAAGGAAGAAAAAGAAGAGAAGAAATAAGAGACCCAGAATGCAGATGGAACCCTCTGGTTATCCCTGAGCACGCTGGGCGTGTTAGGGGCGTGCAGTGAATGTGTCTGCATCAAGCCCTGGAGGAAAGCATTATATCCTACAGCGCCTGGCGAGCCGGTGTGATGAGATTGGGCGGGTAGGGTTGGGAGTCCATTAATCTGGACATCATTTGAAAAATTAAAGAATTGGAAGGAGAATGTGGAGGCTTAAGCTGGTATAATTCCCTCTATATGTAGAAGGCTCTTACAGATTCATTCACCACGACACTACACAGCAAAACAAAAATGTTCTCTAAGAATTGAGTGAGAAACCACCAGCCTCCTAGGACTTAAGTTCCATAAAAAGACTGTGTTGAATTCTTAGGGACTCTTTTAGGGTTTTTTTTTTTTTTTCCTTTGTAAACAGTAAGGAGATTTAAATCTCCCCGGTATAGCTTCCACTAGAATGGATGCACTGTGCGTGCGGGTGTGCCAGCACTGTCCCCTGCCGTGTCCCTGGTCCCTAGATATGTGAAGGTCAGATGCATGAGTGCCTGGGCAGCTCCCTCACGTGGTCCTGGAGATGGGGGAAAGGACATGGGTGGACTAGATGACTCTGGCACTTCTCTCCTGACATGGTTCTGCTGTAGCACAGACTGGGTTATAGTGGTGGCTGATCAGGGTGGATTCTTCTTCACTGCCCCTGGACTGGAGTGACTTGTTTTAAGTTCCACAGATGATTCTCATGTGTGTACCAGTGTTGAAAGCCACAGCTGGCCAGCAGTGGAGGTTAAAATGGAGTTCAGCTTGAGCCAGTTGGTTCACCCAGGAAGAGGTCAACATGGCCCTTTTGGCAATGGACCCACACAACTCAGTAGTTGAAAGTGTTTTCCTCCTGTGTTTTCATCTGCTAGTTTGGACTCCCCTGCATACTGAAAACTTGGAAGCTAATCAGGCACATTTTTATTATGCCTGGCAGAATATATTACTGGAATATTGATGCATTTTTAAAAACCAGCCACAGCTACAGGTGGTTTCTGGCTTTACACACTAAATCTAGCAAGGCCCCTGTCCCAGCTCTACACTCAACCCCAGTTTTCCATTTTCTCTATTGTCACCAGAAGCAGAATCAGGAGCAATTCTAGACTTTTGAGTTCAGAAACGGAGGAAGCACCACAGTTAGAAAAACCAGGAGTGGGTGAGTGGTGGCCAGTCGGCCGCTGTTTAACACTTTCCTGGAACTTGTGGAAGTTTCCGTCCAGTTCTGGGTGATTTTCTGGCTGTTTTGTAACGCAGACCCTATTTCGTGATATGAACAAGTTAGCCTTTTAAAAGTTAGGCATCTTAGCATCTCTAGGAAGGTCAGGAAGTTATTTCCCTCTTAGATCTCAAGGCAAAATGGTTTAAGTAAGTGACTCATTTCTTTTCTGACTTCTAGAAGCTGGAGAGAACAAACTGGGGTTTTAGAAGTGTGTGCACGTGTGTATATGCATGTCCAGGTAGGGAAGGCTTGAGTTCCAAAGCCGGGAGAGAAGTGCATTTAAGGGGTGGGGGACCCAATGGAGTGTGGGGACCTACACAACTAGTAGTTGAGGAACTGGGGGGCTGAGTTTGGACATTAGGAAGGGATTAACTGGACTCAGGGAGAGGGGGATCAAAAGATATTAGTTATATGCTACAAACCTTTTAGCAAGGGTTTGCCTGCCACAGCAGGAGGAGACAAGGCTACCTCATCTCTGCTTCATCCTGGCCTGTGGGCCCCATTAGCAAGGGATAAAATAGAGTGTGGCCTCCCCACCATCTGGCTACGTGCTGTCTGGCCCTTCTTGCTACAGAACCTTGGACAAGTTGCAAATCTCTCATAGACCGCTGTGGAGGAAAAATGAGAAGAAATACAAGTGTTTACAATAGTGTTTGGAACATAGTAAGGACCCACACGTTAGCCCATAGGAGCAGTCGTATTTCTGTGGATTACCTGGAGACCAAACGATCATTGCTAATTGTTGGCATTACCAGTTTCAAACGATTGAATAAACAATCCCATTTTATTGCAGTGGAGAACCGCCCCAACCAAGGCGTATAATTGGGGAGAAATGGATGAGAAATTAACTTTGCTCGAGAGCAGTGAACAACTGGTTTTGTACCAGGACCAGTTGCGTACAAGTGAAATTGTTCACGGACTGCATCTTTTCTCCATGCAAAATTTATTGAGACACTTCAACACCTTTAACAAATGATAATTGAACATTTAGTTATCCTCGAAGCCCTGGAAATAAAGTGATGCGTAAAACAGAAATGTGCCTGGCCCTTGTGTAGCTAAATATCTAGAGGGGAGATGATCAAATAACAGGCACTTATACAGTGATAAAGAATTGTAGATGTTGCGAGGTAGGCAGAAAGCTTGGTACAGTGATTGACAGTGAAGTGATCCACGTTAGACTGGCATTGGGGAAATTGACATTTGAGTAGAATTGGAAAAGGTGAGGGTGTCTCAGTGGTCGGGAGAGTTTGGGAGTGGGGGCTGCCTTGGGAGGAGCATACTCCAGATGGGGGCATTGCCTGCCCCAAGACCCTCAGCCAAGGAGGAGTTGGGTGTGTTGCAGGGATGAAAGACAGACCGTGTGGTGACGGTGCAGGGAGCAAGGTGGGGCAGAGACTGGCGTGGGTGTGAGAAGCAGACCCAGGTCAGGTAAGGAGTGGGGGCCGGATGCTGCCAGGGCTGTGGAGAAGCTTTTGAGGTGACCTGGACCCTCCCACAGCAAGAAAGTCAATTCTTAATGCACATTTCCTGTTTGACCTTTTATATTCAATAATGAAAGCATGGGTACGACTTCTGTGTGAGTCATGGAACTGTTAGTATCTGTGTGTGTTTGAGTAGCGGCAGTGGCAAGGTGGCCTTCTAAATCCTTCCTTGTAGTTCCATTGCAGGCTGAGTTGTGAAGCCGGGCGTGGCCTGTGGCCTGTGGCCCAGGTGGCATCGTGCAGATCCCATGTGAGGGGCAGTGGCGTGGAGCACACAGTAGGCTGCCAGTCAGGTCTGGAAGTTGCACACAGCTTTGTTTTGTTCAGAGCTGAGTGCGTGCGCATTAGGTCCGGGCTGTGACAGACGTGAATATTATAACCCTGGCCCATGTCTGGCATGCCGAGTGCTGACGGGTGTATTTGCTTTTTCAACCACAGGATCCCAGCCAGGGCCTGAATAAGCCAGAAACTCTGAGGTCAGCACTTCTCGATCTGTGCATTTGGGAAGAGTTACCGTGGTTGCCTTTATCAGTTGTAAATTCCTACCATCCAATTACTAGCCTTCAAATCCGCTGGTTGTAATGACAGAAAGGACTAGGGCTCTTTAGAGAGTTGCTTTAATCCTTGTTAGGCAGATAACTCTCCTTTTTCTGTTGAGTACTGAGAAGGAAGTGTGATGCTCTGTGACCAAGCTTGCCTTCTGTTTGTGCTTGGTCACCTCCAAGTCCTGACTGGGCATTGCAGCCGGGGGCTTTACTGTGGATTCCTGTGGGTCACTGATCTCTTAGGGGTCACCTTGTTATTTTTGTATTATGTTAATAGACTGGTAAAAATACAGGTTTCTCAGGTTTCCTCTTTGGAGAATGCGTGGGTTTGAAAGGCCTGTCCCATGAGCCTGATTGCACTGCTCAGCCCAGTGGTGGGTGCACGTGTGTGTATGTGTGTGTGTGTTTGCGCGCGCGTTAAGTCTGTTTCAGAACCAGGTTGTCCTGGCTACTGAGGACCCCACTTCCCCTCATCCGGGGCTCAGGTGAGGACACGTTGACCTCTAGCCATGAAGCCACTTTCTGAAGACTGAACCTGTGGGGTGGCAGAGTTGGGATTGTGCCTGGCACTTCTGTCACCTAAACCTGTGCTCTTTGACAGAACCGTGCCCATGCTGTTCGGTTAATTGTAAAGAAAATGGTTCAGTGACAGATGCAATGAGGAAACAAAAACCGCCCAGTTATTCCAAGTCACTGAGCTGAATCTTTTTATTTTCTGCAGTGAGCAGTTTAAGAGAGAAAATGTGTTTCTTGCTAATGGGGTGGAAACAACTTATTTTTAGAAAATAAGAATGAGCAAAGTAAAACTAGGTTACAGACAGAAATAAATGTTAGTCCAGGATATTTTGTATGTTTGTTTTACAATCGGATTAAATTATATGTTAGTGGGAATATGGTTTCAAGTTCATAATGTCATCAGTACTTAATCGAATTAAAACAATAGATGTATTTGTAAGTCTGCTCTTTTTAGATAATATTATGTCTACTAGTCTGTTTTATAATCAACTTTTTTCCTTGAGGTAAAAAACAAACCTTGTGCCTCTTCAAATTATTAATATTATGATAACAATGTCCTGTTTCCTGAACATTTATAGATTCAATGTATATCATTTAGGCTTATGGGTGCTTTTTTCCAAGAGACGATAATGATTTTGGTCATAAATTAAATCCCCCTGGTCTGAGAAAGTAGCGATTTCTTAATGCTTGGAAGACAGTTTTTGTACTAATTAGTGGTGTATGTATAACGTAAAACAAGGAGCTTACCTGCTTAATACTAACCTGAGCGGCATCACTGTCCACTGTTGCTGTGACAAGTGACACTCTACAAAGGTGTTCTATACTTGCTTTAAAAAAGTGTTGGTTCAGGCACGGCGCCTGTGGCTCAATCGGCTAAGGCGCCAGCCACGTACACCTAAGGTGGCAGGTTTGAATCCCCAGCCCGGGCCTGCCAAACAACAATGATGGCTGCAACCAAAAAATGGCCGGGCATTGTGGTGGGCGCCTGTGGTC
>CAUYQV010150191.1:0-12364 GCA_963574575.1 Galagoides demidoff | reverse complement strand
CAAAAAAAAAAAAAAAAATCCAAATGTCATTTTGAGCAAAACTTGCTTTTGACAATTTCTGTAAAAATGTCACCTCTTTTAGCTGATTAAAAAATAATAAGCATAGTCTGATACATATACAGATATTGCATTGGAGGCTTTATTGTTGAGAGGGAAATTTATTAAAGGCAGAATGTCCATGATGGATATTTGTGTGTTCTGGATAATATCGTATAATGTGCTATAAGAGGTACGGTGAGATAAATTCCATTTAAAAAAGCAAAGGCAATGAGATGACAATAAGGTGATCCATTTTGATTTTGGGAATATTCTGGAATAATTCATGTGAAATATGTTAGCCATATGGGAGAGGCCAGCTGGCTATGTGGGGTCTCCTGCCAGAAGTGAAAGCGATCATCTTGACCCGCAGAGTAGGAGGGGCATGTACAGGAAGTGGGACTGAAGGAGATAGCATAACGCAAGTTCTGAAAACAAACAGGGCAGGAAATTGAAGGCAAATAAAACTAGTAAACATAATGAAACATATTTTTTTTCTTGTTTAGGAATTATAGAGCTCAAACTTAAAATTGCTGGTGTTTTTCACTCTTACTTTACATAGTATTAAAAGAGAAATTCTCTATTGCGGTACATCCCTAAGCTATTTAGACAGTTTATATATATACCTTTTATTGCTCAAATCTCAGTGCTAGATTTGTATAGATATTTGACAGAGGTTCTTTGTAGGTTACAGTCAAAGCACTACATATTTGAGTTTTCAATACTATTCCAAATATAATTTAAAACATAAGCAAAGAGAGAATACTGAGAGGTGAAAGAAAGGAAAAGCAATAGTGGGGCATTGTGGTGGGCACTTCTAGTCCCAGCTTAAAATTAAAGCACCAGAGATTTTAATGTTAAAATCTCTGCAGCAAGAGGATTGCTTGAGCCCAGGAATTTGAGGCTGCTGTGAGCTAGGCTGATGACACCCACTCTAGCTTGGCAACAGAGTAAGACTCTGTTAAAAAAAAAAAAAGTTAGCAAGGAAGAAAAACAATGAAAGAGAAGAAGAAAGGAAGGAAAGAAGGAAAGAAAATCTAGAGGAAGGGAGAGAGAGAAGGAGACTAGGAAGAAAGGAAGAGAAAAATTAATATAGTTCAACTTGTTTTCTATGACAGCTTCTACAAGCAGTTTTAAAGCAGAATGTAAAGAGGCCATTGAAATTGGACTTCTTATGATAGGAGAGGTTAAGTGCTGTAGCAAACATGCCCAAATCCTCAATGTCTTAACAAGTAAGGGTTAACTACACTCACATTTGTAGCCCATGGGGGCTGGGAAGCTCTCCGGTGAGCAGGACACATGCTTTTCATCTTGGTTATGCTATTCATTATAGAAGAGGAAGAGCACAGTGAGGATGGCATGAAAGTGATCCTGGAAGTGGAAAAAATTAGCTGGCCCACTTTTCCACGGCCAGAACAGGGTTATGGGACTCCTATCTATTATAGTTAACTCTGTGTCCCAAAAAATGGAAAGGAAGTTAATGACATCTACCAGTCTCACCCACAGTACGATCACTCCAACTAAAGGACATAGGGGGAAGAACTTCCCTTTCTACAGAAGGCAAAGTTTCTTTTGCAAAAAATTTTTAGACCTGATTTCTCATCATAAATGTCTAAACCTAATAAGCTAAGATTAGCCATGGCCAATGAGCTGTCTTTGGTTTCCACCTAGCCTCCTTGTTGCTCAGCAGTACATTGGATTCCTCAATGCATGCTGATGAACACCTTTCTGTCAATTTTCCTAGAAATTCCTGGTGAGCCCTTACAATTCTGTGAGGACTGGAATAAAGTAGGCAGAGTCCCAGTGCATCAGTCCGTGTCATCACTCTGTAAAGGCTGGCAGTCTTCTCATGGAGATGACATAAAATAGGTTACATAATTTCTTTTCAGTTACGTTCAGTGATTTCTGTTTATTCTGTATTCAGTGTGTTCAACAGACTATACTTTTATGCTTAAATTCTGTCATTAAGTTGCTTTTTGATTTCAATGTCATGCAAACTATTTCCTATTCTTATACAGGTAGCTATATTTATTCTGGGGAAAAAATTATGTTTTTTTTTCTTTAAATAATCATCTTTAATTCCAAATCATTTAATAATGGTAAAAAGTAAATTTGAAGCTTTCATATATCACATCAAAAGTTGCACTTTTAAATTCTTGTAATTATGTAGAAGAAAAAAGAAAATGCAATTACTATAATAAATTTAGCTTTTGTATAAAAGAAATCTATAGTAGAACTATAATTATTATAATAGCATAGTAAATATACAGATTGTAACATGCAGGTATTTTTCAGTATGATTATTACAGTGTTGCTATTACCAGAACCAATTTACTAAAGTTTTACTAGGGAAAATATTAGTTACTCTATTTTTCAGGTAATAACTATGGTTGGTTTTGGTTTTATGACAAAACTAGAATGCCATTATAATGAATTTTGTTATGTTGGACTTATAAGTGATAGAGGGACTTTTAGCCTATTTTCTAGTTTAGCACTGCACTTAGAATATGGCCTAGAGCATGTTACTTAAGCTTCCTTCGTCTTTGTTTTCCACTATGAAGAAAAGACATATTCATTAAAAAATATAATAATCCCATTAACTGTATAAAGCCCAGTCCTAATTAATTGCACTTAGATTCACTCCATGAGTTAACTGAAGTGAAATATCAACCCCCTGCTATTGAGCATACATTGGGATGAGTTCCTTCACTACAAGTGAATTAAATACTCATAATAAAGAATATATTTGCCTTAAACAATTAAGCATGAAAATTATGCTAAGTCCCCAGAAGCCGTTTTCCTCATTTTTCCTTTGTCAGATACATTTTACATAGTCTGACCTCTCCATGGTCAGTGGACTCCCCTCTTACCTTAAGTGCCTGCTTTAGTCCCTTAGTCATGCTAATATACCAAGAAACAAAACTCTTCTTTGTCTTTATTTATGTACCTATTACCCATTTCAAAGTACTGCTCCACTACTAGTTATAACTAAAATCAAATAGCACAACTGAAAATAAAATTGACAAATATATTCAGCATTCTATAAAAGCCAGTATTGTTTTAATTGTCTTGAACTCTCCCGTGGCTACATTTCTGTCAGGGAGGGAATTAAGCACCCTGGGCATACATTGACTTTCAACTTGCATACTAATAAATTATTGCCCTAGAAAAATAAATACAATAGCAGACTGCTGGAAGGTGAGCAATACTCCATTCTTACCCCTCTGAAGCCCAGAACTGTTAAGAGAGAGAATCAAGATGGAAGATCAAGAAATAGGCTATATTATTGAAATTTTTATTGAGGAAGTGGTTTGAGCTCATAGCCAAAAGGTTCTAATATTCACCTTAAAAACACATGTTCTCCATTCCCCAACCCTAGTGTCCAGAAGAGCTGTTAACATGGCCCTGAGAACTTCCCTTAGAGTGAGAAGACAAACCAGAACACTGAAGACAGGATGCCCCAGACAGGTTGGAGGGACTGATTCAAGCACGCTTGAGCATTTGTTTCAAAGACATCAATCAAATAAGTTACTAATAAGAGTAATTGAGGGAAAATAGAGCAGTCACTTCCTCCTGCCTCCTCATTATTTTGGAAGGTCCAAGAAAGGAAAGATTAGTCTGAAACAACCCTTAGAAAGGGAGGGAAATAAATCGTGTTAGAGTCTGTCTACTTAGGTTTGAATTTTATCTTTGCCATTGTTAGTTGGACAAACTATTTAATAGCTCTTATTCCCTTAATATAAAATGGGGATTAAGATATTCACTTCAGTATAGAGCATAACTGAAACTTTGGATACAAAAGCCCCCCCTTTTCCCTCTGCAGCATCCTAGAAGACTGTGCTTCCTGATCACATGATTGCACTCTGGCTCATGAAATACTGGCAGAAATGAAGTTCACCATCTCCACAAGGCTTCCTGCCTGATCCTTCACATTGTATTTTCTTGTGTTCCAGTCAAATCCAAAGATTACAATAAAGGAACTGTAAGTGCCAAGAGATGGCAGAACCATACTGGGCAATAACAACATCAGTTCCCAAGTGCTTCAATGGGATGTTACTTCTTTCATTCCATTTTTATTTGGTGTCAGACTATCATGTGAGTGAGAAATAATTATTTAGCACATTAAAGCCATTAAGGGTTTGGGGTAGCTTGTTCTAGATATTCATATATCCTAATTAGAGTACCAAGAGAAGTCATGGAGATAGAATAGAAAAAAATCCAAAAATTACTGGGCACAGTGAGAGGGCTCTCTCTCTTAGCTCTCTGAGAGGGCTATATGACAGTTGCTCCCTTCCTTTTAACTGTCTGCTATCAGCTTATATGTGTGATCAGCCTCAATCATAATTAAAGGCCAAACATAACTAAATGGGATCAGAAAAAGGATAAAAATTATTGTCATGATATTTGGGTTGTTTGCTTCAGATAATCAATGATTAAAGAATAAAAAGGAAGCCTGGCACGGTGGCTCACGCCTGTAATCTTAGTACTCTGGAAGGCAGGGTTGGGAAGATCCCTTGAGCTCAGGATTTTTAGAGCAGCCTGATTCTGTATCTACTAAAAATAGAAAAATTAGCCAGGTATTGTAGCAGGCATCTGTAGTCCCACCTACTCTGCAGGCTGAGGCAGAAGGATCTCTCTAAAAGAGTTTGCTGATGCCATGGCACTCTAGTCTGGGTGATAGAGTGAGACTATGTCTCAAAAAAAAAAAAAAAAAGAAGAAGAAAAAAGAAAAAAATAACAATGCATCTAAATATTTCAATCATAATACTTCTAAACAAAATGAATTCTTAGTTATAACTTGTAGAAATGTTCTAGAATAAGTGATTGCTTTTTAAATGAAGATAAATTTAAATGCCATTATATGCAATTTATTCATCTTATTCCAATATATTCAGGTTTTCTTAAATATCTCTCATGTGTATTCTTTGGATAAACCCATACACAAAGTAGTGCCTTATATTCCATAAAACAAAATACCTTTACCAATAAACTTGGTAGTATGACTCTGGATTTTATAAAGTAAAATACGTCCCTCAAAATGTATACTGTTTCTTGTAACCTTGAGGTAATTGTTTTGTAAATTTCCACAAGTGTAAAAATAAGCTGGAAAACAACACAATAAACCAGTATTAGAACTGGAAAGAAAGGAGTGAGTTAAAACTAATAAACAAATGAATAAGTTAAGAGACTATAGGCCAATACTATCCTGGTTGATAGGTAGAATATAATCAGAAAATGGTATTTAATAACCTTATTTACAATCAGAACCATTTCTCTTCCTGTTAAAGATTATGTATAGATTTATATAGAGAATCTGTCTCATCTTTATACAGTAATAAGCTAGAGTGTTCATTAGTTACTTAAAGAGAAAAGCTTGACAAGTCTCAAAGGCAGTAGTGATGATGTGCTCTCCAATGATTTTGTTGAAATATGACTGAAGTCTTAAATTACTAAAGATGATTTCTTTTTTTTTTTTTTTGTAGTTTTTGGCCAGGGCTGGGTTTGAACCCGCCACCACTTCTGGCATATGGGGATGGTGCCTAAGTCTTTGAGCCACAGGTACTGCCTTAAGGATGATTTCTTTTGTCTCGGTGGGTGGGAAGCCTTCTTAAGCCTCTATTTGCATAGGGAAAACTTGAAATGTAACCTGGGGTCATATTTTTAAAATTTCTTTAGTAAGGATAGGTCATAGACTCTAAGTTCCTTAAAAACAGGGAGAAAATTTGTCATTTGCTGTTATACCCCTCGCAATTAATACACAGAGAAAACCCAACGAGTGTTTGTTTTTGTTTTTTAGAGAAAAGATCTTGCTCTGTCTCCCAGGCTGGAGTACAACGGCCTGATCCTAACACATTGCTGTTTTGAACTCCTGAGCTTAAGCTCCTCTCCTGACTTAGCCTTCTGAGTAACTGAGACTCAACTAACATGCCCAGTTGAGTTTATTATTATTATTATAGAGATGAGGTCTCACTATGTTGCCCAAGCTGATCTTGAACTTCTAGTCTCAAACGATCCTCCTACCTTGGCCTCCCAAGTCCTTGGGATTGCTGGGATGAGCCACTGCTCCTGGCTTTGAGTGTGTGTGTGTGCTTTTTTAAAATAAAAAATACAACCCAAAGAATCTATATCTTTATTTAAGAGAGTAATGTGATTTAATTTTTTAAGGATAATTAATAGCACATGTGTTCAAAAGAGGAGTTTCCCTGTAGTGGAAAGGGTGGATGGAAGAAGCAAATGTCCATAGATGGTAGAGAGTTCAAAAGGCCTGAAGGACCCAGACAAACAGACTTTAAGGTTTTTAATGAGGTCTGGACAATGAGGAAACCAAAGAAGGTGCAAATCTGGGGTGGTTTTGACTTACATTCAAATGAAGATGAACAAAGGAGAGGGAAAAGTGAATTTTCAGATTTTCTAATTTGAGTGATGATGGGAATGTGGCTTGTGATGCCATTACCCAAATCAGGGAATCTAAGAGGTGAACTGTGAGGTTGGAAGGGGAGGACAAAATGGTACTATCAGCTGTGGTTGTCAGAAATGAGTCAGAAAAGTAGGAGAGAGTTTGGGAAAGTTGCAAATACCAGACTCAACAATATTCTTATAGACTATACTTCCTATGTCCACTGAGCTCTTGAAATGAAGCTGTTTTAACTAGGACATTCTCTCGGGATAATTTATACACTGGATTTTGAAGATTACTAAGAAAAATGTGTAAAATGTTATTATTTTTATATTGCCTATACATTGAAATAAAATTATTTTGTCTATTAAAATTTCATCTGCTTCTTTTTAGCTTTTGTTTTTCTAATGTGGCTACTGAATAATTTTAAATTCTATGCATGGTTCACATTATATTTCCACTGGAGAGAATTGGGCTAGTGGCTTGAGAAGAAGAATAATTGATGCTTTCCTATTCTGTTTGATTTTGTTATATTACTTATTTCATATTTCCTAGTTATTAGGACCAAAAAAAACAACAACCCTGAAAGCACATGCTATTTAACTGAATAACTATAAAAACCCAATACAAACTCACATTAGAGAGTAACTGCTATTTTTTTAACTCAGTAAGAAAGGTATGAATTCTGTGCTGCCCTGAAGGTTCCCATGGTGAAGAAAGCAGGGTTCCATGTAGGGCTCTGTGCAGCAGGTGTAGGGATATGAGTGTGTGTGCATGCACACATGTGCTTATACATATGTGTGTGTGTGCCACTCTCTTCTTATTCTTGCTGTGGATAGCAATGGTTCTTCATCACTCCATTTTGCATGCATTCTTTCTAAGAAAAATGAACCCAAGTTACCATGCCAAAATTTTCTTAGAGCTTTTGACCAATGAAATGAGAAAGTAATTGTTTTAAGTATAATACATGGAAAAAATTGATCATTTAAAAACATAAGAGTTAAGTTGTACAGCATCAATAGCAAATGATAGAAGTATGATTATTACTTTATTGTCTTTACTCCTTTATGTTATATGTATGTAATGAAATAATCCAATATTTTTCCTCTTTCTCATCAGAGATTTTGATTGAATGTTACGGCATATGGATCAAATTCATTTCATCTTATATAACTTCTTTACCTTTTCGCTCCACGTGTCCCAGGAAAAGGGCATTGTTTCATTCTATTGCCAATATTGCTTTATGCCAGATTACTTCTTGTTCTAATATGTTCTCACTAGTATATAGAATCTCATGAAAGAAGGGCTAGAAAACCATCTCTATACTTCCTATAACAGCATTGTTGGGACAGGAATAATTCTGATCTTGTTTTGTTTAAAAAGGAAAGACATTGATACTTAACTTTCCCTTTTTTATTCAACATGTACATTTTTTTTTATTGTTGGCAAGATGAAGGTACAGTTGTAAAATACACAACTAGCAGATTTTTGTATTTTAAAATACTGACAACATTTTTAATAATAAGTTTGATTGTATATAATAAAACCCAACCTAAATCACATTTATTAAAATCATTTTGTGGCAGGATTTTAGTATTTAATTGGTCATATTAGCTAAGGATTCTCACCTTGATCACTATTGTTATCATTTTAAATATTAGTTGTACATCTATAACTGAAATTATCAATTGTCATAAAAAATACAAATACATGTTTTTTTACTTTCTGTGGATTGGTTTTCCAGGGAGATATCATCTATTGATTTTGTTTATTTATTAATTTGAACAGATAGAAACCAGCTTTGAAAAGATTTATTTTCAATATATTACCTTTAGTTGATCTCACCCCTAAATTAGAGAAGATGGTAAAATGGAAGGAGAGTTCAGTTTGGTTTTGGGGAGAAATCAAACATTTACAGTTGTTCTCTAACAGATAAAAATCTATTGACATATTAAGAACACTAACTAAAGTCAACTACAAGCAACTGAATATCAATGGTTTTAAAATTTGCCCTACTCTGATCACATGTCAACAGTGGCCTGGTTTATTATTTTATTGTTAATCAGCCTCTGAAAAACCCAATTTCTTTGTGTTCTTAACTGAGTTGCATCTAATATGATCTCCAAGGAAATATAGAACTTTAAACTTTTAAAAATAAAACAATAATAAAGACAGGAAAAATATAGCAAAATAGAAAACTTAATATTTGAACTTATGTAATGAGTATTGAACCCAGTTCTACTATTCTGAGAAGTGAGAAGGAGGGAGGCAACATTAGGGACCTCAGCTCCAGGCATTTGTCACAAGTTGGCACAGAGAGCTTTACACTCTAGTATTAGCTACCATGTTGTAGTTTAAAACATGTTTATCCAATGTAATGATAAATGCTACCATGGAAATATGCAAAATATCTACCATATCAGCACATTAAAAGAGAGACTTTTTAATACATTATAAGCAAGTGCACTCATAAAGTGAGTCAAGATTGGGATATTTTTCAATTATTCCTTTCTAAGTCTCCATTTTACCATGTTCTCCTAGAGGTATTGGTTTCTATCTTAGTCTGTTCCACACTATTGGAAAAGGGTGCATAATAATAATAATTTAATGCTTTAGTGTCTTTATTTTCTTAAAGATGTTTGTATAACTAAAGTGCTCATAGACACCTCTGCTCTGAAAGAAACAATTGACTTCAGTAAGATAGTTTCTTGGCAATGCTATAAATTGCTTTGGAAAATTAAACTCTCTGTATTTTGAACCATATGTTTTCTAAACTAATTTTGAGTAAGAAATGTATCTTAAGATGTAACATACTTGTAAAAATGATGTAACATGGGCAAAATATTTTGGTTTGTAAAGAGACATAAAATTCCATTCAGATAACCCTCCTTGATAGGATAATAAAGATTATTGTTAAGAGAAATGTTATATAGAACCCCGTGGGTCTGTATTTCTAAAAATAAAAACAAAAAAATGACTTCACAGTGTTGTCAACTCAAACTTGCAGCCATTAATTGCCCTCTGATGCTCCTTGAGATGGTGCCCATGGGCCAGAAACATTTCCAGGGCTTCATAGCAGACAGTGTTCAGGTCTTCAACTTGGCTGTTCCTCACTCTCCATTTCACATTTTGGGTATCTATAAGCTAAATTCTGGGTCACAATCTTTCTATTTTTTATTCTCATTCTTGAAATGTGTTTCTTTCTCTTTGATGTGATCCATGGAATAATAACTAAAACAGTAGAAGTCACTTTAAGAAGACAGGAGAAACTAGTCCTCTCAGAGAGGAATAGCTCATGACTAGTGTTCCATGGTCTGACTCATGGTAACTGTTAGAGGGACTCTTACAAGTTCAAGATAGAAATGGTTTTCCCATGACTGCATTGTGAACAAATATGTATTGCAATAGATATTATGATAAAGTCACGTTATTGTTATTGTATATTTGCATGGTAAATCATAGATGTATCAAATTTTACATGCTCAAAATAACATTCTTGATATCCACTCAACAAGCTAATTATTTCATAATTCTTGCCGATCTCAGTACATGATATTAAATTGTCATGTCAAAAACTTAATTGTTCTTGTAATTGTTCACTTCTTCCCATATCCAACTCATCTATAAATCCTCTTGTCTCAATCTATGAACTATATTCCAGGTATGACCACTACTTGTTAATTATATTGGTACCACCCCTGTGCAAGCTATCATCATTTTTTCACTTGAATTTTTGCTATACTGCTTAGGCTTTACATTGAAAATCAAGTGTTGTAAATCAGTATCAATGAGTACGATTAAGCCAAAAAATATAGATAAGTCTTCTTTGGTATATCATAAAATAATTTTGGGCTTTAAATTATTTCCACTATTTTTCATATATGATATTCAGCACTCCATTAAAAAAACAGACAAAAGAAGAAACAAAATAAATTGATTAAAAATTAAAAGAAAAAGGCATGTAAAAAGAAAGTGGCCCATAACAGATTCTTATGTTAAGATTATCTGACAAAGATATTAGACTAATTATGCCAAATATTATCATAGAAGTAAAAATAAAATTGAGAATTTTATATAGAACTATACATAAACAAGTTGAAATCCTCTAACTGAAAAATACATCAATCAAATTACTCATTCAATAGTTGGAAATAACAGAAGAAATATAGCTGAAGCAAGAATTAGTGAACTAGAAGGTAGAACAGAAGAAAATAGTGCAATGTGAATTAGAAAGATAACAAAGGAACAGAAATATATATATATTTTAAAAAGCATCCAGTAGTGAGATTGCTGAATGAAATGGTAGTTCTACTTTTTCTTTCTTTCTTTCTTTCTTTTTTTTTTTTTTTGAGGAAGCTTCATACAGTATTCCATAGAGGTTATGGTGATTTGCTTGTATAAGCATTTCTTTCTTTCTGTATCCATGCCAGCATTTATTTGTGTGTGTGTGTGTGTGGGGGGGATGGTTTAATAAAATTCATTCTAGCTGGAGTAAAGGTAATATTTCATTGTGTCTTTAATTTTCATTTCCCTGATAGTTAGTGACATTGAGCATCTTTTCACGTTTATTGGCCATTTGTCTATCTTCTTTTGAAAAGTTTCTGTTTATGTTATTTGCTCACTTCTTGATGGGGTTGTTTATTCTTTTCTTGCTGATGTTCTTGAGTTCTTTGCAGATTCTGGTTGTTACCCCTTTATCAGAAAAGAAGTCATTTTGTCAAAAAGACCCCTATACTCAAATGTTTATTGCAGCACAATTCACAATGGCAATGACGTGGAATCAACATCAATTCAACAGTCAATTAACAAAATGTGGTATAAGTATATTATGGGATACTACTCAGTCACAAAAAAGGATAATCCCTTTTGTAACAGTGTGGATGGAACTGGAGACCATTATTCTAAGTGAATAGAAACAAACATGACACATACTCACTATTAAATAGGAACTAACTGATGAGCGCACATGGAAATCAAGCAGAGGAAAGTGGGGAGGAGGAGATGGGTAAAAGCCTACCTAATGGGTACAATGAACACTACCTGGGTGATGGGCATGCTTACAGCCCTACTCATTATTACAAAAGTGATCCATGTAACCAAAAACATTTGTACTCCCATAATATTTTAAAATTAAACAAGCAAACCAAAGATTAAAAGAAAAAGAAAAAAACACAAAAGACACCGATCACATTAGGACATATAGTAAAAATGATTTATATATGTGTAGAGATAAAAAGATAAGTCTAAAAGGAAGCACAATTTAGGAAAATAGTCCATTCATCAACATAAAAAATGAAACTAAAGGACAAAAAATGCTCTCATAGATATGCTGGAAGATAATAAATACCAGTATCAAATTCTATACACAATTAACATGTCCTTACAAAAAAAAAAAAAAAAAAGTTGACTTAAAAATCCTGTCAGATGAAGAAAATCTGGACAGATTTGTCACTTTAGATGCAATCTAAAGAGACTTCTGGCTGGGTGTAGGCTTTTGCTACTTTGGGAGGTTGAGGTGGGAGGATCACCTGAGGCCAGGAGTTTGATACAAGCCTGGGCAGCATAGTGAGTCCTTACTTCTATAAAAAATTAGTTGGGTCGGAGGCGGAGCAAGATGGCGGAGGAGATGCACCCCTGAGCCAACTCTCCTGGTGATTTCAGGTGAGAGTGGGCTTATTGGATCCCTTCCGCGTGGCGTCCTTGCACGGATAAGCAACGCAGGGCGAGCAGCAAAGAGGGGAATTGTTGGATTGGAAGTATAATCCAGAACCATGGTATCAGCCAGAAAAAACTCAGGACAGCAGCTGAAACGGCCCCATCTGCGCCCTGCGGTGTCAGGTCCGGGCCCCGGCGCCAGATCGCGGCTGGCATCCTGAGAGACAGAAACTAATCCTTCCCCGATGAAAGGCTCCTGTACCCAGTTCGTAGGGA
>CAUYQV010150190.1:0-73510 GCA_963574575.1 Galagoides demidoff | reverse complement strand
TGGGCTCGGCGCCTGTGGCTCAATCGGCTAAGGCGCCAGCCACGTACACCTAAGGTGGCGGGTTCAAATCCCCAGCCCGGGCCCGCCAAACAACAATGATGGCTGCAACCAAAAAATGGTTGGGCATTGTGGCGGGCATCTGTGGTCCCAGCTACTTGAGAGGTGGAGGCAGGAGACTCGCTTGAGCCCAGGAGTTGGAGGTTGCTATGAGCGGTGATGCCATGGCACTCTACCCAGGGGGATAGCTTGAGGCTCCGTCTCAAAAAAAAAAAAAAAAAGAAAGAAAGAATAGCTACAACCAAAGACTGACAATACCAAGTGTTTATGAGGTTGTGGAGAATCTAGAACTCTTTTTTTTTTTTTTTTTTGCAGTTTTTGGCCAGGGCCAGATTTGAACCGGCCACTTTCAGTATATTGGGCCGGTGCCCTACTCCTCTGAGCCACAGGTGAACTCTTAGGTACCATTTGAGGCCATCTAAATTGGCAGAACTACTATGGAAAACTACTGGACAAGAGAAACTTAGGCATTCATCTCTTCTATGAAACTGTAAATTCCACTCCTAAATATTTGCTCAAGAGAAACAAAAACATAAATGCACAAAAAGACTGTGTGTGAATGTCAACAGTAACTTTATTTATAAATTTCTCAAAGTAGAAACAGCTTAAATGTCTATCAGTAAAAGAATAGATAAAAATATTGTATATCTAAACAATGGATAAGTTACTCTTAAACTCTATTGGGCTTCATGTTATGTTAAGAATAATGTTTATGCCCTACAGAGGGTTATTAGATAAAAAGGTGTGGAAAGTGACTTACAAATATAGGATTCATATATTTCGTTGCTGCATAGATAAAAGAAAGATTAAAAAAAGTTAAAAAAAAAAAAAAAAGACACTAACATGCTGTTAGTGACTAACTTCCAAACCTGCTCATATTTCTCATCTCTCTGGATCCAGCTCCCATTTCTCTGACTTAATATGAGCAGGAAATAGTAACAGCAAATAAAACCATTTTGCTCCCTTTCAAAAAACATGGTAACCAAGAGGGTTTGCTTTAGAGTCTTAACTTTAAAGAAACAGCTAAATTTCTTGCAAACATTTAATCAGCCCAACTCAGAAATCTTAAAGTATCTACTTCTGCATCTCTTCCCATATCTTTATTCTGTTTTACTATTAAATAATTCATCTTATTGTTCTTTTCTTTTCTTTGAGAGTCTTACTTTCTTGCCCCCAGTAGAGTGCCATGGAGTCACATCTCAAACTCTTAGGCTCAAGCAATTCTTTTGCCTCAGCCTCCCTAGTAGCTGGGATGATAGGCACCTACCACAATGCCTGACTAATTTTTAGAGATGGGGTCTTACCCTTGTCAGGCTGGTCTCAAACTTGTGAGCTCAAGCAATCCACCCACCTCAGCTTCCCAAAGTCCTGGGATTACAGGTGTGACCCACCATGCCCAGCCCAAATGATTCATCTTTTGTTCTGTTTCAATCAGCAATCCACCTCAAAATGCTTTAGAATTTCGGCAGGAAAAGAATTAGATGCTTCCACATAAACACACACACAAACACACACACACTAACCCAGAGACCAGCATATGTTGCTTTCCCCACCTATAAAAACATAGAAGTATACATACTTTCTACATCTATGTACAATAAGGATCATATATGGTATATTATGGCACTTAATAGCAAACATCCAAGTGGCTTTCCTAATGTGGGGACCGTCTGTTCTGATTCTGACAATGCTATTGTTTCCTTTTTTGAGACACAGTCTCACTATGTCAACCTCGGTAGAGGGCCGTGGCGTCACAGCTTATAGAAACCTCAAACTCTTGGGCCCAAGCAATTCTCTTGCCTCAGCCTCCCAAGTAGCTGGACTACAAGAGCCCACACAATGCCTGCTATTTTTTTTTGTTGTTGTTGTTGCAGTTGTCATTGTTGTTTAGCAGGCCTGGGCTGGGTTTAAATCCACCTACCCCGTTCTATGTGGCTGGTGCCCTAACCACTGAACTACGGGCACTGAGTCAATGCTGTTCTTTCTCAAAACATTGCATGCATCTTTGGAAGCCATGTTACATGAAGAACTATGAGAAGAACAAAGTCTATGGAACCTGGAGGGGAAAGGCCTGCTCTTATATAATTTAAAAGTCATTACATGAGAAAAGAAATAGATGTATTATCCCTATTTTACAGAAGGGGAAACAGGGTAAGTCACTTGAGCTCAGGCAGTCTGCCCATGACCTACTTTCCCTTTGACCCTCCCAGAATAAAATGGGACAGACAAATGAGGAAGAATGATAATGATCCCCTGGTGCTCTGGTGGAATTTCCTT
The DNA here is from genome assembly GCA_963574575.1 of Galagoides demidoff. Taxonomy (NCBI): domain Eukaryota; kingdom Metazoa; phylum Chordata; class Mammalia; order Primates; family Galagidae; genus Galagoides; species Galagoides demidoff. The sequence continues at coordinate 71,176 of CAUYQV010150190.1, read as the reverse complement.
CTTTAATCACTAATGTGAAAAATCACTAGTGTACAGTGGGTTCCCAAGGAAAGAGGGCTCAATCAGATCCAGGATAGGGGTCAGAGACTGGAAGGCATCAGGAAGGACTTTATAGAAGAGCTATCAGAACAAGGAAGGGACATTAGAAGCTGATTCAGCTCTCTGAAGATACATGGGCTTTTATTTTCTTACCTTTTTCCAAGATGGATTCAGAAAATACCAGGTAGGATTGGTAACACACTATTCCTTGATTGCTATCATAGGAATGTTATAGCTCATGCATTGTAGCCTTGTCTGGTCCTTAGAGATCATTTTAATTCCCTTATGGTAGATTGGAGTCTCTTTTTCTTTAATTGTTGGATTGTTGGGGATTCATTGAGGGTACAAAGATCCAGGTTACACTAAATACATTTGTCAAGCAAAGTCCCTCTTATAAATGTGTTCTTCCCCCAAGAAGTGTGCCAAACACCGTGACCCCCAGCCTTCTCCCTCTCTCTCTCCACTCCCACATTCCCCCACCCCACCCCCATGTACTAGGTTATCAATTGTCCTCATATCAAAATTGAGTACACTGGATTCTTGCTTCTCCATTCTTGTGATGCTTTACTAAGAAGAATGTGGTAGACAGGAGTCTTGGGCACAGCCTCAGCAAATGAGACCAATGCAGGGATTTAAGTGGGCTTCCCATACCTTATTCCCTCTGCCTCTCAGACTCTCAAAATCTATTGTCAGATATTTCTTTCTTTAGCACTCAGGTGGTTGGCAGGAGAGTGTGTGTGTGTGTGTGTGTGCATGTGTGTCTTCGTATGTGTGCTAAAAAGAAGACAGGGAGGGAGACCGAGGCCTGGGAGCCAATCTCTCCCCTAGCCTCAGAGCATCCAACCAGAGCACACAGGACCAAAGCTGCCTGGCCCTTTGATCAGGACCCCATGCTGTGCCTTGTTCGGGGAATTTTTAAATTCTCTTTCATATTATTGAGCAGCTTCCCTCCTCACCTCCCATCCCCAAGTCAGGCCTTAAGATTATTGGGTCCTTCTCCTCATTGAATTGTTTTTCTGACCTTTGTAGTAGATACAGAAATATATAGATGGAACAAGAAAGGAAGGAAGAAAGGGAAGGGTGGGGGCTGAACAGCCTCCCTCTAGAAGAGAGGGTGAGGGACTTGGGTCTGGCCACATTTTACAGACAAAAAAGGCGAGTGGATGGCAGGTACTTGGTACCAAATAAGGGAAGCCCAGCTAGGAAGGAAAGACCCTGGCCTGTAGGAGCTGGCCACAGATGAGTAGGGTAAGGCCACCATCTGTCCGTGTTCCCCCATTAGCACCAAAGTGCAGCACTATGACCTCTGTGCCTCTTTGCATTTGCTTTCCATTGAAAAGACTCCTATATGAGCTTTGATGTTCATCTTTCAGGGAATACCTACATCTCTCACTCCATGCTAAGCTCTGCACGAAAAGCCAGGAGTCCATGTGTGCTTCTCCCTCTCTCAAGCCCATTGCACTAAATCCTGTGTCTTTAAACCAGTTATGTCTATACACACCCCACTATAGACTAAGAAGAGGGAAAAATGAGCACTGTGGAATTCCCACTGCCCAGCATTGTGAAAGACATTTTATTTGCATTCCAGGATGCTGGGCAGACTTCTGTTGTTCCAAAGACAGAAGCTAGGACCATAGCTGAATCACCCACCGGAAGGCAGTGCTGTCATGAGAAGTGACTCCCCCCAAGAGATGAGAGTGCTGTTCCTACCTTGGAGCTGAGAGAGAAGCCTCCACTAATTTGTGGTAAAGATCTGAGATTCCCACAAGATGGATAGTCTCACTCCTTAGCCCCAGGGATGCCTTGGGTCCACCCTGGCAGGAAATATGCCTGGAGAGGATGGCACAGGGCAGAGGAAAGCCCAGAAGAGCCCATACCTCAACTGTTTAATAAGGTGGATGATGTGAATCCCCCACAGGTCACATAACAACCACAGGAGGTGGCTAGACTTGACCTGGCTTTCCTGTGTACCTGGGTAGGCTACCCTCCAAGCACAGGGGGGCTGTGGAGAAACCAGTGACAGCTGAAGAAAGGTGGAAGAGGAGTGGATCCATTAGGGAATTACCACAGGGCTTTCAAAGGGCCTAGACATGCACTTTATGAGGAAGCCTAACCTTTCAACTCTTGTCATAGATTTTCAACAACCAGCCAATGTTGGCCCAAGAAACACCAACACCTAACAAACACCTAACATCACAGATGGACACAGTTATGTAAATGGATGCTTCTCCTTTTCCTCTTACCTCTACCAGGGACAACATCCTTGAAGGGTCCTATTTCCCATCCTTGAAAAGGGAATAGGCACTCCACCCTCATCTGAGGGATGGGAAATAAGTGTGTTTGAGTGTTAGCAGGTCCCATGAGCACCCTTAACTGTATCTATCCTCTTACCTTTTGGTACATAAAGCATGGCTTCCACCTGCCAGCACTGTGCATCTCTTTGCCTGCAGGATTCCACTGGCCACCAAAATCCTCTGTTCCCACAAACAAGTGATAGGAAATGAATACCCACTAGAAGTAGTCCTTATCCATTGACAGATGGGTGTTGGTATATAAGTATCCCAGCTCTTTCATTTGGGAAGAATAATTCTGAGTCTTGCTTTATACTATATTAGTTATCTTTTGCTCTATGACAATTTACCCCCAAAACATAGCAGCTCAATACAACAATAAACATTTATTTATGAATCCCTAAGAAAAGATATAGCAGAAGACAATTAACAAATGGAAGAACATACCATGCTCATGGCTGGGAAGAATCAACACTGGGAAAATGTCTATACTTCCCAAAGCTGTCTACAGATTCAGTGCAATCCCCATTAAGATACCAACATCATACTTTCAAGATTTGGAAAAAATAATTCTTCATTTTGTATGAAACCAGAAGAAACCCCACGTAGCCAAGGCAATTCGTCAAAGCTGGGGGTATCACCCTACCAGACTTTCAGCTATAGTACAAGGCCATAGTGATCAAAACAGCATAATATTGGCACAAAAATAGAGACATTGACATTTAGAACTGAATAGAAAATGATGAAATGAAACTAACATCTTACAGCCACCTGATCTTTGATAAACCAAGAACGTATACTGAGGAAAGAATCCCTGTTCAATAAATGGTGTTGGAAGAACTGGATAACCACACGTAAAAGACTGAAACTGGACTCATACCTGTCACCACTTACAAAAATTTATTCAAGATGGATAAAAGATTTACATCTAAGGCATAAAACAATAAAAATCCTCAAAGAAAGTGTAAGGGAAACACTTGAAGCTATCAGCCTGGGGAAAGATTTTATGAAGAAGATTTCTGTGGCAATTGCAACAACAACAAAAATAAACAAATAGACTTAATTAAAATGAAAAGCTTCTGTATAGCTAAGCCAACAACAACCAAAGCAAATAGATATTTGCATATTATAAATCAGACAAAAGCTAGGATCTATAGAGAACTCAACTTAATCAACAACAACAAAAAAAAAACAATCCCATACATCACTAGGCAAGAGACATGAATAGAATCTTGTCTAAAGAAGACAGACAAATGACTAACAAACATATTAAAAACTGCTCATTGTTCCTAATCATCAGAGAAATGCAAATCAAAACTATTCTGAGATATTACCTAACCCCAGTGAGAATGGCCCACATTACAAAGTCTCAGAGTTGCAGATGCTGGCATGGTTGTGGAAAGAAAGGAAGAAGCAGTTTTATACTGTTGTTCGGACTGAAAACTAATACAAGCTTTTTTGGAAGAAAGTATGGAGAATCTTTTTTAAAAAACTCTAATTAGACCTCCCATTTGATCCTACAATCCCATTACTAGGCATATACCCAGAAGAAAAAAAAAAGCCTTTTATCATAAGGACATTTGCACTAGACTGTTTATCACAGCTCAATTTATAATTGCCAAAATGTGGAAACAGTCTAAATGCCTATGTATACCATGGAATACTATTCAGCCATTAAAAAAGATGGAGACTTTACATCTTTTGTATTAACCTGGATAGAGGTAGAACACATTCTTCTCAATAAAACATCACAAGAATGGAAAATCAAGAATCCAATGTACTGGGCAGTGCCTGTGGCTCAAAGGAGTAGGGCGCTGGCCCCATAAGCCAGAGGTGGTGGGTTCAAACCCAGCCCTGGCCAAAAACTGCAAAAAAAAAAAAGAATCCAATGTACTTAATTCTAATATGAAGGCAGTAGATGAGCTAATATAAGAGTGGGGTAAGGGAATGAGGGCGTGGGGAGAGGGGAGGAAAAGAGAGAATGGGGGCTCATAGTGTATGACACACCTCCTGGGGGCAGGACATAATTATAACAAATGCAATCAGTGTAACCTAATTCTTTGTACCCTCTATGAATCTCAAACAATAAAAAAAAGGCAACATAAAAAATAAAGCAAATTTTTTTTTTAGGTAATAAAGCATTTTTTTCTTCCCGATTCAATAAAAATTTATGTATTTGTTTAATAGATTAATGACATTTTGTAATTTCTACATTCTCTGTATTAATTTTTTTTTATTAAATCGTAGCATTAATGCAGTCATGGGGTACAGTGTGCTGGTTCTATATACAGTCTGAAATATTTTCATCAAACTTGTTAACATAGCCTTCATGTCATTATCTTACTGTGTTAAGACATTTATAGTCTATAGTTAGAAAGATTCACATGTACCCCTGTAAAAAACATTAAAAAAAAAACATTTATCTCATAGTTTCTGTGAGTCAGGAATTCAGGAGCAACTTAACTGGGTGGTTCTGCCTCCAGACTACTCATGAGATTATAATCAAGGCATCATCTGGGGTGCAGTCCACTGAAGGCTTGACTGGGACTGCAGAATGATCTGCTTCCCAGATGGTTCATTCACATATCTGGCAAACTGGTCTCTCCATCAGAGAGGTCTTCTTGAGTGTCCTCATGATCTGTGATTGGCTTCCCAAACCAGGGCTAGGAATCTAAGAGAAAGAGAGATCAAAGGGGGAAACAGCAATGTCTTTATGATCTAGCTTCAAAAGTCAGATGTTGTTTTAATTATCTATTGCTATGTAACAAATTACTCAAGACTTCACTATTAACTCACAGTTTCTATGGGTTGGGAATCAGCACGGATTACCTGGGTGCCTCTCCATAGGGCAATTCACAAAAATAGTGGCTGCTTTGTCCTCAAAGCCAGTGAGGAAAAGAGCAAGAGAGCACAAACAAAAAGAAAGCCAGGACCTCTGCGTAACCTAATCTCAGAATTGACATTGATCACCTTAGTCATATTCTGTTGGTCAAAAGTGAGTCATTTCTTATAGCAGTGGTTCTCAACCTTCCTAATGCCGCGATGTATTCGTAACGATGAAAATACATCCCAGCATTAGGAAGGTTGAGAACCACTGCTCTATGAGAAGGGATTGTCCAGGAGCATGAACACCAAGAGGCAGAGATAACTGGAGCCATCACAGAGGTTGCCTACCTCAGATAGCAGGTCCTATTAATAGGACACACAGGCCACATGCGTTTCTCATTGTGGGCATAAATGACACAAGGGCATGAACAGCAGGAGTTGTGGATCACTGGGGACCAACTTAGGACTGGCTCCCACGAGGCTGTTTCCCAGCATTCCCCAGTGAGATTAAGTAACTGTTGATAATGCACCCTTGAACTTCTGCCTGGCCATTCCTGGCTCATTTTCCCACTCCTCTACAGGTTTTTCCTGGTATCATCTCTGAAATAAACCACTTGCATATGAATCCTTGTCTCAGAGTCTACCTCAGGGAGAACCCTGACTCAGAGAGTGAAACTTTAGAAGTATATAAAAGTGCTTGTGTGTTGATGTGTGCCTGTGTGTTAGGAACTAATGCACAAAATTCATTTCTTACTTTGGAATGCACAAAAATGTGAAAGCTATTATAAGCACTACAGGATTTCACAGCAGGAGAGATTTTACTTAACCTGATAAAAATCTAAAAAGACGAGACCTTAAAAGAGATTTGGAAATATGAAAAGTTGGAAAATACATTGTATAACCAAAAACAACAGTCTTCAAAACTGGGGCTATTACTTCTTAAATGAATTCCCCACTTGTTTTTTGGAATTACATTTTTATTTCTACCTGCTCATCATCTTACTCAAATGAGTAAGGGCCTCACGTCAAGGCGCCCATATTCTGCTTGAGCTCCCACCAAGACGCATGCCTCGCAAGTATTTTATACTTTCATGAGGGAGAATTGTTCTATGACCAAACTATTCTGATGAAATGCAAAAAAAACAAACAACAACAACAAAAAACTTCATAGCATTGTGGTACAGGAAGCAACCCAAGTTACTTGAAACGATAGAACATTTTCATTCATTTTTCAAAACTGACTTTAGATAGCCAGGTACCAAATGACTCTTGACCTCTAAGCACCCAAAAATTGCCCGGGAGAAATCAAGGCCTTCCAATACACACAGTCATGGGTCTATCAAGGCTGGCTCAAGGATATTAAATCCAAATTAATTAGTCAAATATCTTTAGTCAGAAGATGAGCCACAGACACACTCATCAGCATGCAATGGCAACACTGTTCCCACAGTGAGAAGAAAGGGAACCAGGATAATGAGGACAGTAGATAAAAGGGACACCATGGAGGAAGATCTTAATTGTATCTTAATTGAGTCAGACACTTTCTCCTTCATGCAGATTCCAGCCTTAAAGTCAAAAAGAGAGAGTGGCCTATCTACTGGGGTGCTTCCCGCGCCTCAGCCGTGGCTGTGTTCAAGGTCAATATATTGTGACAACCTACTTTAAAAATAAGCTAACTGTTGCTGTAATCATGTCGTATAACAAACAACTACCACATAATAGTAATAATCCCTCATTTTCACTCATGCATCTGCAAGTCTGTGGGCCTATGGATCTGCAGGTCAGCTTAACTGGGTTTGGCTGGTGGCTCTGCCTTGAGCTATGGATGTGGCTCATCTTGGCTCTCACTGAGACTTAACTTCTATCTACTACTATCTGAAGGCCTAGGTTTAGAACTGGCACACCTCACTTCACCCCATATGTCACTGGCCAAGCCCAAAGTTGAGCAGCAGGGCCATGGCAAGGGTGAGGCTATAGGGCAAGGTAAAGAGTTCAGGGCCAATAATCTCATTGACCAAAACCAAGGTCTTGCCTCCAAACTCAAACTGAAGTCGTACTGACAGGCATTCTGGAGTTCTGATCTATTTGTTACATTTCTGACCATTGGGAGTACAAAGGTGAGAATGACATACTTACATGCCTGGCCCCCACAAAAACAGGAGGACAGCAATGGAACACACCTCTCACTTCCTTTGCACTGCAGAACCATTCAACATAGATCATTGCACTCAGGGGCCAGTATGTTCAAATCAGTTATTACTGTTGTCCAAAGAGGTGTGGTGTTTCCTCTGACGCTAGAATGCAAGGGTAATTGTGGGTTATGTGGTCATTCCCAAGGAAAGAAGAAAAAGGCCTTTCTTCAAAGACATATGTGCTACTCTACAATTATGAATGTTTCATAGCCATCCCATTTCATTTTCTCTGGCTTTGGCCTATGTGGTTAACTGGCAAGGCTACTTCTGGAAAAAGAAAAAAAAAATAGCCTTCTGAGTTGTATTGCTCAAAACAGAAAACTATCCCAGACAATTCCAATCTGCATAACTTGAAATCCATCATTACAAATGTACTTTCCTAGGCCCCATGGCTGGGTGTGTACAAGGTCACAGCACACAGACTATAGATTATCCCCTGTGCTAGGACCCATCCAAGGAGCAAGTGAGCACTGAATTGCAGCCTGTCCTCTGCTTTCCAACCCACGCACCCAGGATAGGGGCTGTGTTATCCCAAAGGAAGGGGCACCTTAGATAATTAATCTGCCCACATGGGGCACCTTTTGGTAATTTACAGGAGATGACTCACCACCAAGGGAAACTGATCTCCTTGAGAGTCTGATGTTAAACTCTCCCAGATCACCCAGAGGTTGTCCAAAGCACAGGTGATGAATTGTATTACTCTTCCAACTGCCCTACCTCCACAGCATTATGCCTGCATGTCCTTTGCTACGTGACCTTCCCCCCCACCCCACTGAAGAGGTGTGATGTGAACCTACACTCCACTGACAATGGCTCAGTCATTTGACTTACTCTGCACAGTGGAATGTTGGTGAGTAGGAAGTGAACAGAGGTTTAGATGCACTTGCTTTGTCTGCCTTAGCCTCTTAAGCCTCTGTCATCTGACATAAGGAGGAAACACGCCCAGGAGCCTCTGGTGTTAGATGGAAGAGCCCCTTGGCAACCCACAATCTGAAGCAGAGCACTTGCACTGACCACAGAACAAGCAAAAGCAATAAATGAGTGCTGTTTATGTTGTATCATTGCAATAAAAACTGCCTGGCATGCACAGCGACTCATGGAGTAGGATAAACTCTTACTTCAAAGAAGCCTGGGTAGTCCAGGTAAGAGAAGGCATCCTGGGGTGAAAAGAAAACATAAAAACCAAACACACATTCTTCCAGAAGACTAAACAGAAAGGCAGACTCAACCTGGAATGGAATCTGCAGACAACAGGCCAGAGTGAGTGGGCCCAGATGGGAAGTAGGAAATGATGGCTCACCAGGCACTGGAGCTGAGCTTCCAGGGCTTCCCAAGGCACGTCTGAGGTTGGCTGTGAGTGAGGAGGGGCAGCCTAGAGCCCTGAATGTGGCCAGACACTACAAATCCCAACCCAGGATTTGTGGGAACCATGGGGGACAAGGGAGCCTAGAGCACAACCCTTGGTCTAGAGCCCTCACCTTGCTTTCAGCGCAGAGAACTGCAATGCACTCCAGTGCAGAGGGAGTCTTTCTGATGAGTTAGCCCGTTTTTAATGGCAGCTGCACACCAGCCAATGCTGCCACCTCACTGCTCTGGACAGCTTCCATCACAGCTCCATCCAGCTGCAGTCAATTTGGCCTTTGCAAATACTAGCATATTTCTCACCACTTGTAGCAATGAACTGAAAAACATTCAGATTTTATTGACATTGGAAATCAGAAAGAAAGGGAATTCCTCTACTATATTGCTTCCAACCCAAAATAAAACACCAAAGTATAATAAAATGCTTAATTCTCAAAGGTCAGTTGGGAAAATAAGTCCATGTGCAACAGGTGTCACACATGGAAAGAAAGAAGCACAAAATAGCCAGTCTCTGAACGACCTCCTACGCAGGCACAGCTGCCCCAGACTCCAGAGCTGAAGACAATGACGACTATCTTTGTCTATCTAAGTCTATTTACAACAGAAGGAATTTCTTTGCTAAGAACTTTTTGAATGAAGAGTTTCTGTTAATAGAAAGTAGACCAAGTTAGGTGTGGTGGTTTGTGCCTATAATCCCAGCTACTTGGGAGGTTGAGGCAGGAAGATCACTTGAACCAAGGAGTTCAAAACAAGCCTGGGCAACATAGAAAGACTCTATCTCTACAAAAATAAAAATAAATTAGCCAGGCACAATGGCTCATGCCTATAGTCCCAACTACTCAGGAGGCTGAAGTGGGAGGATTATTTTAGCCCAGGAGTTTGAGGCCAGCCTGGGGAACAGAGCAAGATGCCATCTCAAAAAAAAAAAAAAAAAAGAGTTAGTGGATCAATACCACGTAAAAGAAATTAACTAAGGTTTAGCAAAATGATGCATATGAAGAATCCATCACTGGGGCTTTCCCAAGGGTCACTGTTAATTCCTCAACAACCCTTTGAGGTAGGTGTCACCATTCTTGGTTGGCATGTGTAGGAACAAAAATCAGAGAAGTGATGTGATTGATCTCCAGTCACTCAGCTAGTGAGTGAGAGGACCGGAATTCCAATCTAATGTTAGCCTGATTTCAATATTTATATTCATCCTGTTATGCCAGACTGATATTAGTCTTAATATTTTATATAAATACATATGAAATCTCAGTCTACAAACACAGGTGTATAACAAATAAAACTTTCTTTAGTTTCCAATTACTCAACTTAATTTCCCTTTCAAGCTCATTTCAAGTTTATCCCCAGACTGATGATAATTAAACCTCAGGCAATTGCTTCCCCCAGCCCTTCCACAGGCTGTATAGTAGATAGACCGTTGAGGTGCTCCACATCAGGCCTTCTAAAGCGCCTGGCTTCTGCCCAGCTGTGGAAGACAGGCATGCTACTGGTGCCCAAATCAGGCACATGCTGCCGTTCATCTGTGCTCTCCTGCTTTGGTGGCAAGGTGCCCTGGATTCCCCACCCTCTGGGAAGGCGTCTTGAGGCTAATTCTTCCAGGGGTTCCCAGAGAAATGAAGCCCCAGTTTCTCACCATGATAATGTGCTCATTAATGCCTCCTTTATTGGTCTTTCTCCTTCCCTGACTTACTTGTCCCACTCCCTCACTTCTCCCCCTGGGATTGCTCCCCACAAAAAACTACTTTAACACATTTCCTTGTCTCAGATTCTACTTTCAGGCAAACTCACACGAAGACAGTTGTCTAAGTTCCTGGGAATGTCCTGAGGACCAAGGCATAGCAAGGGCAGGATGAAATCGAACACTTGACCAGCCAGTCACCTGTCCCCTTCAGTATCAGCTGAGAAATTCTCACCCCATCATAAGGGCTGCACAAGTTGCTACTGAGCTGTCCTTTGCTGAAGTCCTATGGATGCTGCAGCCCCATCAGCCTATTTCTATGCCATACTACATGGAGGAGATGGAAGACAACAGAATCTCTCCTCTAGGTCGTCTAAACACACTGCATAGCCATTCCCACCTCTACAGGACTCTTCTGAGGAAACAGAACATAGAACTCATCTGCCTGTGTTGGCTTCGGCTGCCTCTCTGATGCTCCACTGAGAAACCAGAGCTGGAGTTTCTCTCTCTAGGACCACAAGAGCCTGTGCTTTCATGTCTTTCCGTCTGACCCTCTTTCTCTTTACCCATGGGAGGGGCCTTCTTTCCTCAAACACTCCATTCTCACACCTGGTTTGTCTCCTGAGCATTTTGTGTGTGCCTAGGGTCCCTTTCATCCCCTGAGAGCTCAGTTTTGAGGACCCAATGTCAGGAGGAAGCTTTCAGGCTTATTCTGCTTTCTGCTTGTCACTTTTGTCTCCTGCAACACTGATCTCGGGATGGCCTCCTAGTTTCTTGAAAAGTAAGAAGACAGGAGAAACACTACAGTAAAATCAGGGTACTGAAAATAGCCACATCAGTTTGTATTTTTTTCAGAAATCACCCTTCTACATTGATACAACACAGTAAAAATAACCCATAGTACATTGTGGTCCCGGTTTGAAATCTCAGCTTTTCTTCACCAACTAATTGAACGCCCTACAGATGTCTCCAGCATTTTCCCTATTCTGAGCTAACTTCTCCATTTCCTAGGTCAGAAGAGAAGCACAAAGAAAGAAGGGAAGGAGCAGTAATGTGAGGCAGGAGTTCAGGGCTCACTGACACCCCCAGGTCGTATTGTCCCATATATCTTCCTACTTCTTTTCCCACTGTCTCACTTTGGAAATTTCTTGTCTCTTGGTGACAATGTGGATACTGCAGCTTCAGGTATTGTATCTCCACTCAAGGGAGGAAGAACAGAAGTGAGAACCTCCTTTGAGCTCTCTGTCCATCCAGACTGGCCTGGGCCTGCTCATATATTCTTGCCCACTGGTTCCCACACAAATACCCCAGCCCAGATAAGATGAATTAGACTAGACTTGCCCCTGGATTATTTTTTCTCCTGATACTGAAAGACTGTTCTATTCTACAGCTTGGCTTCTTTCCCTTTGCAATGCTTCTTCAACTTGCCTAGACCCTGTGTTTTTCCTTCCACCCTTACCACCCAGGTCACATCTATGACCTCACTCTGGAATGTCTCCTTCAACAGCAGAACATGTCTTTTTGCTAATTCTTGATATTTTTAACACACACAGAGAGAGAGATACATATGTGGGCATGCACACCTGAAGTGACATATGCACGCAAACGGACATGCACAGACACAGAGGCAAACAGGCACGAGCACACCTGGAGCTCTCGAGGAGAATCAGAAATTCCGTCTGTCCCCCCGTGCCCCAGGGAGGCCTCCCTGTGTGCCTTCCTGTCCTTGCAGCCTCTTCCATGGTGTTGTTTATGCGTTTTCACTTCCCTATCTATGGGCAGTCATTGGTGACAATCCACAAATACCAGCCAATGCTGGGTAAATAAGGTACAAAGTAATCCTCTCTTATGACATCCATGTACCACACAGAATCCATATGGATGTTGGGGAAGAAACAGCAATTCACACTTCGTTTTATTTTTCCAGGCCTCCCATCCAATGCCTAGGTAATTCTGCTGTTCACTGCTCAAAGCAGAGGCCCCAATGGGTCTCATTTTGCCACTCCTGTGTGGTTCTTTTCAATGATAGTTCCTGCCAGATTGGGACACTGCTAGCGCTGGGATATCACAAGTAGTGACACCATCTTAGTCAGCAAATTGGACCAGCCCAACACATTCAGAAAGAGAAGATATGGTCTTTTCCCATTTTCTGCACAGATCTACTGCCCTTCTGTTTAAAGATATAGGGATGTCTCTCTGCACTGTCTCATTCTCATTATTGTAAGATTTCAGAATTGCTACGGACCAGTGACTGCCATTCTTGTTCTTCCCCCTTTAAAGTGGGAGTATCTTTTATGACCATCTTGTCCCTGTGTCCCCAACCTGAGCCCAGGGCCTACCACTGAGACTTAAGCCTCTGTTATCACTGTGCTGAGCTAGTCATTCTGGGACAGATGCACCTGGCACCTCAAACACCCCTGCCAACCTCTTTTCCTACATCTGGGCATGCTCATGACTCTCCCTTTCAGCAGCAACCATGCTCTGAGCTTATATAAGGCTTTCCACAAAAGACTTGGGCAGCATCCAATAAGTCCTCTCACTTCCTCAGGATCCAGCTTCCAAAAATATGTCTGCAGCATGCACCAAAATATCTGTGCAGGGGAGATTTCTGACTTGTGTCTTCCCCTTTGCCAGAGGCTCTGATGTCTTTTTACTGCTTCTGTATTCCTTTCTGTCTAATAAAATCCTCTTAGCAACGATCTGTGTTCCATGGGTTCATTATTCAATGACCTTCTGAAGAAAGAAATTCCAGTAACAATCAGATCCAGGTTACCTCTCCCCAGGAGATCAACTCCTGCAGTGATGGACTCAGGTGAACCCTGCCCAGCTGGACAGTGCTACCTTCAAACTCCTCCACTCCCAGAAGAGGCAAGCCACGCCAAACTTCTCCACCCAATTTCCAGGAGCTGGTGTAAGTAGAAGAAAAGGGACAGGTTGGGTCCTGAAGTGGCAACTTCTGGGCTATTCCTCTGCTGCCCTCCACCCTGCAGCAGCTGCCAGAATTCATGATGCTCCCTATTGGCCGAGACTATGTCCATGTCCTGGACATTCACACAGTGAGCAAGGCAGCAACTATTTATTGAACACCTACTGTGGGTGAGGGAGACCCCTTCCCCAAAACAGAAAGTGTGGGAAGTGAGGAGCTGTCCATAGCAAGTACGCTGACAGGAACTGAACACCTTCCAGACTGGGAAGCCTCTTTTCTTGACAGAAGGGCCGGGGGTGAAGAGCCCAGGCCCTATAAAGCCACTGTTGAGAGAGCTCAGAGCTGGGCCTGTTTCTTGCCCTTGCTGTAGGGCACTTGAACTTCCCAGACTAGACCTTAATTTTCCCATCAGTAAAAGAGATAGGACAAGATGTATGCCTGCACCCTTTACCCGGAATGGCAATTCAGATTTCTGATAAGAACTGAAACATTAATCTGGAAGTTTAAGCAGGGAACTTTCATGCAGATTGCCAAGCTGGGTTGTCAATTCTTGCTTTTCCAGTAGCTACTTTGTGCAGCACAACACATCTACATAGGGCAATTATTGATTTTAACAAACAGTTCATGACTAAGGCACATTCTCAACACACAACTGACCCTAACTGTCTACTCTCTACAAAATCGAATAAATATCCTGGAAACCTCAAGGAAAATGGGAAAAGGCATTTGCCTCAGGGAAAGGGGTGGTGTAGCTGCTCGAGAGAGACAGAGCTCAACCCTCTCACAGCCCTATAAAGGCGGCAGCTGCAGCGGCAGCACCGTTCCTCTCTATGGAGGTGACGTGCGCCTGCCTCTGCAGTCCACCGCAGTGCATGCTCTGCTCTCCATGGATAGAATCATGGCACCCACGGCCACACTGGTGACCTTGGGCCTGGTGCAGAAGCAGCTTCTGAAAGAGGAAGACATGACCAAAGTGGAATTCGAGACCCCCACGTTTGACACTATGGGCCTGAGGGAGGACCTGTTGCATGGCATCCACACCTGCCTATCGTTTTGAAAAGCTCTCAGCAATCCAACAGTGAGCTGTCAAGCAAATAATTAAACAGAGAAATGTCATCGCAGTCTCAGTCTGGCACAGGCAAAACAGCCACTTGCAGCTTCTCAGTCCTCCAGTGCTTAGATATCCAGGTAATTTGCTCCTCTGAAGTTGCCCTTTTGGACATAGTCTCACTTTATCATCTTCGGTAGACTGCTGTGGAGTCATAGCTCACAGCAACCTCATATCCTGGATTTAAGTGATTCTCTTGCCTCAGCCTCCCGAGTAGCTGGGATTATCGGCACCCACCCCACTGACTGGCTATTTTTAGAGACGAGGTCTGCTCTGGCTCAGGCAGGTCTCAAATCTGTGAGCTCAGGCAATCCACCTGCCTGGACCTCCCAAGTGCTGGGATTACAGGTGTGAGCCACTGCACCTGGCTGTTAAGAAAATCTTGGGTCTTTTCTCCCAACTTGGAAGCTATCCCTGCCTCCTGACATCCCCAAGATGGTAACCACTCTGGGTTCCAACACTTACAACAGGCAGAAGTGGGAGGATGCAGGCTTCCCCATTCTGTGCCAGACCTGTCCTGGATAAAACCCATGTACCCAAATGACCAAAGATAAATATGGGAAGGAATGCAAGATCTATGGTAGGCCATTCACAGTGTTTCAGTGGTGCCCAGAAGTCTGCATGCATTTCAAGAAGACTGAAGTGTGCCAAACCTGCAGTAAATTGAAGAATGTCTGTCAGACCTGCCTCTTAGACCTAGAGTATGGCCTGCCCATCCCTGTTCAAGATGGAGGGATCTTGTCTTTTAAAGATGACATGCCAAAGTCAGATGTCAACAATGAGTACTATACACAGAACATGGAGAGAGAGATTTCTCCTCTAATGGAGCTCGGCCAGTTGGCATGCTGGAGAAAGCCGCATCTACCAGTGACATGCTGCTCAAACTGGCCCGGACTACACCATACTACAAAAGGAATCGGCTGCACATTTGCTCCTTCTGGGAGAAAGAGAGTGCAAGAAAGGAGAGGAGTGTCGATACAGATATGAGAAGCCTACAGGTCCAGAAGACCCCCTTGCTGATCAGAATATTAAACACCGATATTATGGAATCGGTGACCCTGTAGCTGATAAGCTTCTAAAGTAGGCTTCAACCATGTCTCGTCTGGACCCACCAGATGATAAAACTATCACCACACTATATGTTGGTGGCCTGGGTGATACCATTACTGAGACAGACTTAAGGAGTCATTTTTACAAGTTTGGAGAGATCCGCACAATCACTGTTGTACAGAGACGGCATTGTGCTTTCATCCAGTTTGCCACAAGGCAGGCTGCAGAAGTGGCAGCTGACAAGTTCTTTAATAACTTGATTGTCAGACTTCCTGTGAAATGGGGAAGATCCCAAGCAGCTAGAGGAAAAGAAAAGAAAGATGGAACCACAGACTCTGGGCTCAAGCTACAGCCTGTTCCAGGATTGCCAGGAGCTCTTCCTCCTCATCTTGCAGCAGCAGAAGCCTCTGTCAACTACTTTAACTTATCCCCATGTGGCCCTCCAGCTGTGGTGAACACTGTCCCACCCCCAGCTTTTGGACCACACACGTTCAACCCAATGAGACCATCCCTTCCTTTCATGAGGGCTCCAGGACCAATCCACTATCCTTCTCAGGACCCTCAGAGGATGGAAGCTCATGCAGAAAAACACAGCAGCCCCTGACACATTATCACCACTGTGAAGCTCTATGGAAGAAAGGACACTTAAAATTCCGGTAAATTGAAGTATGTTTGTGGCCGCCACAGCACTGCTTATAGCTCACCGAGCTCTAGCTGAAGGAGAAGCGGGGTAAATAAGGAGGTCTTCATACCATGGCTGGTACAAACCAGACAGCCGGCAAATCCACCTGAGGTGAAGCACCCAGGAAGCAACTGGCTACAAAAGCCGCTCGCAAGAGTGCGCCCTCTACTGGAGAGGTAAAAAAAAAAACTCATGACTATAGGCCTGGTACTGTGGCACTCCGAGAAATTAGATGTTATCAGAAGTCCACTGAACTTCTGATTTGCAAACTTCCTTTCCAGCATCTGGTGTGAGAAATTGCTCAGGACTTTAAGACAGATCTGCGCTTCTAGAGCGCAGATATTGGTGCTTTGCAGGAGGCAGGTGAGGCCTTTTTGAAGACACCCACCTGTGTGCTATCTATGCCAAATATTTAACAATTATGCCAAAAGACATCCAGCTAGCATGCCACATCCGTGAAGAATGTGCTTAAGAGTACACTATGATGGGAAAACATTTCATTATCAAAAAAAATTCTCTTCTTCCTGTTACTGGTAGTTCTGAACATTGGATTTTTTTTTCCCCATGGTGTCAAAAGAGACCTAAGTGTATGATTACAACTAGAGAAATAGGGAACGGAAATCAGGCATTGGCAGTTTTTCCATTTTCATTTGTGTGTGAATTTTTAATATAAATGCGGGGGTGTGCAGCTTTAATGTGAGTCAAAATGTTTCAGTGAACAAGTTTCAGCAGTTCAACTTTATAACAATTATAAATAAACCTGTTAAATTTTTCTAGACAATGCCAGCATTTGGATTTTTTTTTAAACAAGTAAATTTCTTATTGATGGCAACTAAATGGTGTTTGTAGCATTTTTATCATACGGTAGGTTCCATCCATTCACTATACTTTTCTAAGTATAGTTGAGTTGAGTTGTCCTACATGCAAGTACATTTTTTGTTTTTGAGACAGAGTCTTACTTTGTCACCCTTGTAGATTGTCATGATGTCACAGCTCACAGCAACCACCAACTCTTGGGCTTAATGATCCTCTTGCCTCAGCCTGCCACAAGGCCTGGCTATTTTTTGTTGCTGTTTGGCCAGGGCCAGCTTTGAACTTGCTACCCTCAGTATATGAGGCTGGCACCCTACCCACTGAGCCACAGGCGCTGCCCCAAGTACATGTTTTTTTGGGGTTTTTGGCCAGGGCCAGGTTTGAACCCGCCACCTCCGGTATATGAGGCTGGCGCCCTACTCCTTTGAGCCACAGGCACCACCCCCAAGTACATGTGTTTACTGTTGCCTGTCTCCTGTGCTGTTCCTGTAAGTTTGCTATTAAAATACATTAAACTATTTTTAAAAATCCCAGTAAATCTTGGAATATATTTTTCCTTCCCTATAGTTTCCATGGTAGCTGAATGTGTTCAGATGTGGGCAATTAGAGGCCTATAGCCATGTTTTTCTATACATATTCAAACAATCGACAGGCCTCAAATTAGCTGCCATTAGCACCTCTGATTACTACCATAACATGACTAATACAACCTAATGCCTGTTCCCCTTAAGCTGTATGGGGGACAAGCACATGAGTGAATTGGAATGTCCAATGGAGTTGCCATCCCAATTATATTATATTCATTTTGTACCTTTTGGGTGGAGAAAAATTGACCAGTAAAATTTGACCATTTTTACATCCATTGGGTATTTTTTTTTACCAATCCATTTTGGTATTTTTTAAGGTATTCACCCTTTAAAAAAAGAATTAAGGCTCGGCACCTGTAGCTCAGTGAGTAGGGCGCCAGCCACATACACCAAGGCTGGTGGGTTCAAGCCTGGCCCAGGCCTGCTAAACAACAATTAAAACTGCAACCAAAAAATAGCCAGGCGTTGTGGTGGGCACCTGTAGACCTAGGTACTTGGGAGGCTAAGGCAAGAGAATGGCTTAAGCCCAAGAGTTGGAGGTTGCTGAGACCCCATAGTACTCTACTGAGGGCGACATAGACTCTGTCTAAAAAAAAAAAAAAAAGAAAGAAAGAAAGAAAGAAAGGATTACCAGTACTTATCATTGTAGTAACCTAAGTGTGATTAACTCTTTTGAAGTCCCTCCCTCAGAAAGACAAGTAGAAACCAGCACAGCCCAGATCTTTTCTTTCCTCTCCTTTTCCTCATTTATCATAAGGAATCTGATAGGTTTACTTCTGCATGCCAGCAAAACAGGAGACGAAACAATTATTTTTATTCCTGTCAATTGGATGGAAACACAAATTTCATGGAGCTATATTATCATTGAAGAAACCAGGCATTTGTTGGATGACTCCTTTGCTTTTGAAATAAGAAACCAGCAAGAACAGCACTTTAGCTTGAATAGGGGTGTGTGTGTGTGTGTGTGTGTGTGTGTGTGTAAATGTATGTATCTGTGCAGGGACAGGGGATGGAGATACACAAAAACTAACACAAAGAAGCCTAAACTGCCCAGTGTTAATACCTTGAGAAGCAGAATCATGTTTCCACCTCCAAAAAGCGGCCAGCAGCCAACCTGTCCTGCAGCAGAAATAAAACAAGGAATTTCACATGGCTGCCAACCACCATCTATGGTTCAGCTGCTGAGGAGAATGGCCTTGACTTGGGTGTGTCAGCACCAAAGAGTGACCTGGTGCTATAGGGGAAAGGCTTTAAAGGGAGCCAGGCAGGAAGGGCTGGTTGAGGGGCTTCCTGCACTCTGGTGAGGCAATAAAGGGAAGATGTTTACAGTCAATACTTACATGCCATGTGATTCACTGCTCCCTCAGATGGACATTGGTCTCTTGCTGGTCCACTCATTGCCCCTGTGAGCCAGAAAAATAACTGGCAGTGTGTGTATCTGGATTTTAAACCATATGTGGAAGCCAGAGAGAAGAGGGGGCAATCCAGCAGAGGGAAAGAGACAGACAGGAAATTGAGTACCTACTATACACCTATAGTATACCTACAAGCCAGACTTTGGGACACAATGTTTTTAATGATCCTGATATCTCCCGCATCATTGGTATTTTAAAAGTATTAATGAAATTGAGTATTCGTTAAAGTGGATACAATCTTTAATCTAGGCCTAGGAATTGTTTTATTTAATCATCACAGTCATGTTGTATGTGTGTGTGTTTTAACAGATGAAAAAAAGATCCAGAAAGGTTAAAAATATTGGTCAAAGCCACACAGCCAGAAAGTGGCAGCCCTGGAATTTGAATTTGGGTCTTCGTGACACCCAAAAACTCCATGGGAGAAGAAACTCCATGGGGCTTGGACTCCACGTCTCACAAGGTAGAGATATGACCAAAGGCAGCTAGCATGAGTAGCCCATGGAAATACCCAGTCATGAAAGAAGTCAGGAAGCCAGAGTCAAAGTCCAGAGGTCCTCAGGACAGCAAAGGCCAGTGGCTTTGGCGCATTCTGAACTTGTCCCTCACTGATTGAATTCTTCACTGGCTACCCTCAGGCCAAAAGATGAAGTCTAAACTCATTTAGCCCTACATTCGGCCCTTTACAATCTTATCTTTCCAATGCTGTCTCTCCCCTCCCCTCCTTCCCTGTAGCCAGCCACACTCAAGTCAGGGAAAGATGATGTAGCAGCCATTGTCCCTAAATATGCCACTTCTGTCCATGCCCATGCCACTGCTTGAATTTTCCAATGCCCAAGGAGCACAGCCGCCAGCACTGTGTTCAGCAGGGGTACTGAATGGAGAAGTAGAATCTCAGCTGTGTGCTCTGTCCCCATCCCAGCTGGGCATAGATGAATTTAGCAGTGAGCTCACGCAGAAAACACTCTGAGGACAAGTTAGCCAGGACTGGAAGCCTTAGGTCCAGTTGGATGGTGCCAGGAGGGATCAGGCATCTCCTAGGCCCCACAGGCTACATGGGCCATTTAGTAATCCTGTAGCCCCTCCCTCCCTTGCAGCTGCAGGAGGCCTCGATCTCCTGTGATTTTTTTTTAATTTCCTTGCTTATTTTCTACTTTTATTTCTTTACTTTTGTTTTTTTCTGTTGAGACGGAGTCCCACCCTATGCCCCTGAGGAGAGTGCAATGGTGTCATAGTTCACTGCAACCTCAGACTCAGGCTGTGGGTATCCTGATGCCTCAGCCACCAAAAGCCACTGGTATTACAAGTGCTTGACTTGGTGCCTGGCTGGGTTTTTACATTTTTTTCATGATCTCTCTACATCCTCTCTCAGTCCTCTTCCCACTGCTGCCCAAGTGGCTGTGCATCTTAGTCTAAGTTCCCCTTAAACCAAGCCATAAAACAAGGACTCAGGGAAGCCCACTCTCCAATGGAGCAATTATCCACCAGCTACCATCCCCATTGCTGGTGGGAGTATAAAGGAATAGCTCTCTCCAGACAGGGCAAGGTTGCCTGGAGAAAGAATAGGTACATTCAGTACTCCATACCAGGCTTCTATGAGGTTGGCATTCAGCCTTAGAAAAATGATGCCTCCATGGCCGTCAACAGGTACAATAATAAAATAATCACTTCCAGTTTTGTGGCCTCTTCTATTTCCAAAGTTCTTTCACATATGTCATTCTATGTAATTTTCAAAGCAACTCAAGGAAGAAGGTATCACAATCTCAATTTCACAGATGGGAAAACTGAGACTCAGGGGGGTCTACCTGTCAGGAAGTGGAAGTTTAGAACAGAGAAATCATCATTATTCTTACAAAGCCATATGACAATATCTAATCCCATTTCCTCCCAGGGGAAAAGGTGTGCCCATCAATAACCAAGAATTTACCCTTCTCTGGTGCCATTTGCTGATTACTAAAGTAGTGATGGGGCCTTCCATAGGAAGCTAATCTGGCTAAGGAGGAACGAAAAGCATAAGATGCCTGAAAACAGTGGACTGAAAACTACTAGGAATCACAGGGGCTTGCAGACCAGCTTGACCACACCAAACAAATGCCTTCATCTCTCTAGGCATCCCACCTCCTCTGCAGCAGGCTTGGCAGGAGGGAGGTGGGCATGGCAGAACAGTCACTCAGAGCCAGATAGGAAGTAGGAATCTCAGGTGGTCCATGTACGTAAAAGCAAAGAGTGACCAGGGCAGGAGCACACTGAACTAGATAGCAAATAGGCTGACCATGCACCTGGGGCCAGAATGGGAGCCTAGAGAAGGGGCCAGAGGATATCACAGGAAAAGAGACCCAAAAACATATCCTTAAAGCACAGAATCAGAGCAAAGGTATAGCATTCCCCACCAGTTCTATCCCCCTCAAGATCAGGGTCTTACAGCCCTGACTAGGTTTGCGTAGCTTCCCATAGTATCTTGCCCTGGGTTCTCTGGACACATTTGAAGAGGACCCAGCTGAAATGAAAATGGGCCCTATTGCTTCCCTTGTTTATTGGAAAGGAATATATCAGCCCAGTTGTTTATCAAACCACACTTGCAGGCCTGCCAAGGTGGGTAAAGGAGGGGGTGGGTGTGGCAGAACCTGAGATACGGAGGAGTCCTTCACTTTTGTTTGACAAAGCTTCTGACTATCATTCTGTAAAGAATGAGACATCATTTGCTAATTCTGGGGGGAGGGGGGGAATAGTACCTCATTTAAATGTGGTACTATTTTAGATCTATTTGATTATTAGCAAGATTAAAATTTTGTCTAGGGGATTAAAAACTATTTGCATGTGAATTAATGTGTGTATGCCTTTTACCCATTTTTCTACTCAGGTTCCAGCTTTTTCTTTTTTTAATGAATTAATTTGCATGTGCCCTTTGTAATTAAAAAAATCTCATGTGTGAGATTTTTAAAATGTCCTCTCTCTGCCTTGTTCTACAGCAGTACTTGGACTGGGCCCTGTAGAGAGAGGGAGTTCCTGGGTGGGGCAGAATTTTTTTGATTCCCACTGACCTTCCCGCTCATTAAGGGGCATTTTGTGGTGTCCAGATTTATTAAAATGGAAGCCTGTGCCACAAGAGAGGTCTTATTCACTGGTTGTCTAAGCAAAGGGTAGAGAGTGCAATATCTTGTGTCTGCAGGCATCAATTCTACAAAGGAAAGAGATATTCTTAATAAAATTTGACGTTAAAAAAAAAAAGAATAGGTTGCAAGGCTAAAAATGCTTGAAACCAATGGGCTAAGCAAATTTTTAGAATCCTTGACTCTAAAATCTAGGCTGTTTTAGAAAAGCAAACATGGTGTTCCCGCAGGATTAAAGGGTTTGCTGCACCCTGATGGAAGGAATTTCCCTTGAAAGCACTTTGTTCCTCTGGCTGGTGGCGTCCTGGTGCCATTGAGAGTGGTCTAAATTTGACTTCTGGCATTTTTTAGAAAATAACTTGGATTACTGCAGTGAATGGGGGGCTCTGAACTCACCAAATGTAAACCTGGACAGGTTCTGAAGGATATAAATGGCCTTTTTTTCCTGTCCCCAGCACAGGAAAATACTAGAAGTATTCACCAACCCTCAGGTTTCTGAAGCCCTTTGTCCAAAATTGGAAATCTTCATTTAATCCACAAAGTTATCTTGAAAAGTAAGTGTCATTAACCCCACTTTCCAGATGAGGAAAGTGAAGTTCCAAAAGCTTGAGTGACTCAACCCAAATTCACCACCAAAAGGAGAAGAGCTAGGAATAGAATCTGTGTTTCTGGCACACGCCCATTGCACTTCTTGAGTTTGTGGAAGAACATCAAAGCTGTGGCCTCCAGCCATGTAGCAGCTGCTGTGGGTACCCCAACTCACCCCCTCACCCTCACCATTTCAGGGCACAACTGCCCAGCTTCCAGCTGCTGGCACTTACATCTGCTTGACTCAGGGCTTTCTCTGGCCACTGGAATCCCTCTGCGCCAAGAGGCAGGCACCAGTCCAGGAAATTCAGCACCACCTACTCCCTATAGGAACCTGGTCAGGCACTAGTAGCCACCTCTCCTACCTACCTCTCCTCTCCTACCCTCCAGGCTGAATAACTTGAAGGCCCATTCTACATCTGCACTGTCTCCCAGACTGGTCCAGAGGGGTTGAGCCCCAGCTGTGCACAGTGATAACTTGCCTTACTGGATAGGATAACGTGTCCTTTATTGGCTCCTTCCCGCCTATCTCACTTCCCCATTCTTACAGGTGTTTTCCGTGATCACCTCCCAGATAAACTATCCCCCACTGAAATCCCCATCTCAGGATCTATATTTGGGGAATTCAAACCAAGATAGCCTACCCAATGGTTAAAAGGAAAGCTAAGAAAAAAAAAAATACTCAACTGTCTCTCTTTTCCCAAGGTTTGTTGCAGATCTATGAGACCAAATTCCTAAAGCCTGAGGAGAGAAACATGCCTGATTAGAAGCATATACCAGCTTTATTCAAAGCCTATAAAACATCCTACTATATCCTAATATACAAAGGATATTGTGCAGTCATTTTTAAAAATGAGGAAGATCTCAATATGCTGCTATGAGACCATAGCCAAGATATACTGCAAAGCAAAGAAAGCAGGGGACACAACAGTGTCTATAGGAAGCTACCATTTGTGGATTTTAAAGGGATTTATATACATATGTATCCAAAGAGTATCTCTGAAAAGATATATCAAAAAGACTGAAAAAAACATAAGAATCCCCAAGGAGACAACAGACCAGGATTAATTCCTTTCCATTGTTTATTCCAGTTTTACCATATCCCTGTATTACTTTTTAAAAAGGAAAAGGGATAGGGCAGTGCCTGTGGTTCAAAGGAGTAGGGCGCCAGCCCCATATGCTGGAGGTGGCAGGTTCAAAGCAGCCCCAGTCAAAAAAAAAAAAAAAGGAAAAGGGATAATGAAAAACACTATTAAATGAAACAAAAATGCTCATAAAAAAATCAATGTGCATCATGTTTAACTGGGGAACAGTTAGTTAAGCAACCCCAAAATCTGCACTTCTAATTAGTCACCTGGCAACCCTGATGTCAGTGGACTGTGCTTTGAGAAAATCTACCGTAAGATGCTAGCCCCTCGTTGGACTACAGCACACACACAAAGGGCCCTGGAGGAACTAGTGGACTAGACATGGGCAATGCTGGGGGTGTCAACCTATCCCCATCTTTGCTGGGCATAACACAACACTTAATTACAAACCATTTCCTTTTCTTCACTCACCTTTCAGGCCCATGGGCATCATCTCCCTGGATGATGTAATTGGGCAGCAAGTTATCAGTGGGGGAGGCTGAGACAGGAGTTTTCTCTCTGCCACCTGGACTAGAGTACAGTGACAGGATCATGGCTCACTGTGAACTCAAACTCCTGGGCTCAAGCCAGCCTCTTGGTTCAGTCTCTCAAGTAACAAGACTACAGCTGTGTGCCATTACGGGTGGCTAATTATGTTCTATTATTATTTTTATGGAGATGAGTCTTGCTATGTGGTCCAAGGTGGTCCAGAACTCCTGGCCGCAAGTGATCCTCCCATCTCATCCTCCTGAAGTGTTGGGATTACAGGTGTAATCCTGACACTGCTCCAGGCAGCAGGTGGTTGTTTTGTTTGCTTTCTGCTTTTCCTCTGGGAAGGGTGCGCCACTGACACAGTCAGGGAAATTAGAAGGAGATTAATTTTTAAAAGCAGGGGAAGAATGAAAAATCATAGGCAGCATGAGATCTAAATTTGAGCCCAACGACCTTTGGAGCAGCCTATATATAAAAATTAATCCCGGTGGAGACAAAGCAATGGCAAATAATCTTCAAATTGATTTAAAATTAACTGGACATCTGTTCATAAAGTGAAAGAATCACTAGGCACCTAAACTTGAGATGATGGGTGGACTTCTAATGAATCTCGGGATTCACAAAATTGCAGTGAACACTGAGAAATAAAGAGCCCTCCTTACATGGTGGGCATGATGCAAAAGGTGCTATTTGGTCCTTCAGGTGGTTTCCTGGAACTGAGCAGGCAAAAGAAATAGGGGCAGAAGGAAAGCAGAGGAACCGGGGGCACACCAAGCTGCAGGGCTCATTCACACAGGTCCCAGTTGCCTAGGACAACACAGTTGTTTTTTTTTAATTGAATAATATCTGTGTATATGAATGCAGTCATGGGGTACAGTGTGGTGTTTTCATATACAATTTGAAATACTTTCATCAAGCCGGTTAACATAGCCTTTATGTCATTTTCTTAGTTATTGTGTTAAGACGTTTATATTCTACTTTTAGAAAGATTCACTTGTACCTTGACAACACAGTTCTTGAGTGTTAAGTGTTTCATAAACTGTAGCAGGTACCCCGCTTCAGAACATAACAGTAGATGAAGGCACCAGGAGCTCAATCAGCTTTGTCTTCTTTTATCTGTCCCCCTAGAAGAGCAGAGCAGGAAGATGGGGTGGTCAGACAAAAGATGGATGCCGGGAGTCAGTGATCCAGCTTGGAGCTAGAGTCCGGACCCCACTGGACCTCAGGCCCACAGCAAAAAGAAGAGCAAAAGCCAACTTTGCCTCCACCTGGTAATGAGCCAACCTCATTTATAAGATTAGCTGCCAGGATGAACAACATTCTCTTAATAATGCACATATCGCTATGACAACCACCCACTTTGCTACCTAAAGATAACTTCATTATGTGGTCATATTTCCTTGTTTGAAAGGAAATGCTATTTACTGTGGTTTCACCATTCTGCTTCTTTCTGAGGCCTATGACATGTGAGAGAGCAGGCCCGGTGCACCTGTATACAGGGGTGTGTGTGTGTGTCTGGGTGTGTGCTGCAGGGGTAGGCAAAGAGCCTAGGCCATTCCCATGGCAGTTCCGGCTTCAGGAATAACATCTAGTCCTCAAGGTTGGTAAAATTTCTGCCCAGCCCCAGCACCCAAGCTGTTGACAAAATTATTCAGGAAGAGAAGCTTGCCCAAGATTAATACTCTGATTAATTATGGCGAGAGTTTCAACAAGCGAGTGCGTGCTCCGCAGAGTTGGGAGGGACGTGACAGCCCCTGGCCCGCCTGCTTGCCGGCTGGACGGCCGCGGGAGGAGGGTTTTGAGCCGGCAGCCGCATGGGCCTGCCGGTAATGAGAAATGAGAAAAGTGCTGAAAAATTGATGGCGCCTGCCGATTGCGCAGGCTGGCACACAGCAGGGGGCCCCCTGCAGCCGGCGCGCGGGGCGCGGGTATGCTAATGCGGGCGCCTGGGCCCAGGGAAAGGGAGGAAGAAAAGCCTGCACAAAGGAGAAATGCAAATGACAGGCTCAGAGATCAGTGCTGAGAATCCCGGATTAAGTGCGTGGAGCTGCTGCTTGCCTGAGTTTAACCCCTTGTGGACCATGTCAGCGCTGCAAGAGGGTTGCTGGGGGGGAGCGCTGGTCTGCACCTGGGCCTAGGTCAAAGTGTGGATGGGAGGAAACTGGAGTTTGGAAGAACCGAGAAGCTGTAGGAAAGAAGCACAGCCCTGTCAGGGTAGTGACTTCTTTGAAACAGGATGGGGGGGTAGGGAGGTGAGGAAATGACGTCTGAGGGTAGGAAATGCAGTGGCCCAGCTGATAGTAGTGTCCCAAGAAGCACTCAGAAGAGCCTCCACAACAGGGCCAGTGGGAAAGGAGGCCAGGAAGAGGATGCCTGCAGGGTGATGGAATGCCCAGTCCTTGATCTGGGTGCTGATTGTACTGATGGCCACTGGGTGTGAGCCATAACCCCAAGTGTTGAAATCTAGAAAGATCAAAATCCGTAAAGGTTAGCATCAGATGGCTACAATATCATTCACGTGATGTTGTAAATATAAGTTGTGCGTATTTTACTGTATTTTAGTTATACTTCAATCTAAAATGACAAGAGGAGGAAGAAAAATGAGGCTAAAACAGAGGACCAAAGAGACTTTCAGATTTGCCTTCTTGGGGAGAGAAGCACAAAGAGGGTTTCACGAATAGTGGGAATCGCCAAACACCAATCAGCCTTGGTGCTATGCTTTAGTGCACATGTTGCTCTCAGAATGTCACCACGGTTTGTACTCCTGGAGAGGAAAATATTTGCCAGGGCTCAGCACCTGTAGCTCAGCAGCTAGGGTGCCAGCCACAAAGACCGCAGCTGGCAGGTTCGAATTCAACCCAGGTCTGCCAAACAACAATGACAACTCCAACCAAAAAAATAGCCAGGGCTAAGGCGCCAGCCACATACACCTAAGCTGGCAGGTTTGAATTCAGCCCTGCCTGCCAAACAACCACGGCTGCAACCAAAAAAAAAAAAAAAAAAAAAAAAATAGCCAGGCGCTGTGGCAGGCGCCTATAGTCCCAGCTACTTGGTAGGCTGAGGCAAGAGAATTGCTTAAGCCCAGGAATTGGAGGTTGCTGTGAGCTGTGATGTTACAGGACTCTACCTAGGGTGACAGCTTGAGGCTCTGTCTCAAACAAACAAACAAACAAAAAATAGCTAGGCATTGTGATGGGTGCCTATAGTCCCAGCTACTTAAAAGGCTAAAGCAAAAGAATTGCTTAAGTCCAAGAGCTTGAGTTTGCTGTGAGCTGTGACGCCACGGCACTCTACCAAGGACGACATAATCAGAGTCTGTCTCAAAAAAAAGAAAAAGAAAATATTTGTCAAATCATATGTACACCCATCCTTAACCCTCCTGCCCAGGGAAGCATGCTGGGATAAGGAATCTTCAGTGTCTCCACAAGGAGCCCCAGTCATGCACAGTGTCAGGTGCTTACGCCAGAAAGGAGGAGGAAGGGGGCTTGAAACTCAAGCTGGCAGGATTCCATGACAATGTAGGCAGACCCGGAAAGATGCTGATGACACAGAGTCACAATGACAAGAGGGAAAACTTACATGCATATTGAGAGAGAGAGAACAGAATCAAAGATATCTATATATTCATTTTTATGTCTGAATGACTATGTATCCAGCTATTAACAATATTTTCTCTCCATGGGATGGAAGGACTTGAACTTTCTCAATAGTGTTTGAATATTTTTAATATTCAAGTCTTAGGAAAGAATAATTGCATTTCAAAAGAAAAAAAAGGCAAAGTAACTGGGAGTGGTGGGTAGACTGAAGCCCTGGCGGGGCAAGGAGACCATCCTTATGGACTCTGCACACTCTTCTCCAGAGAGTCTGTAGAAGACCTGCGGTCTCCAGGGCACTCCAAACCCCCAGCCTAAGCTCTGCCTTTCTGGTGCCCTCCTGCCCCTGGATAAGAAGGAAAGGGCTGGGTATAGTAGCTTATACCTATAATCCTAAGATTTGGGGAGACCAAGGCAGGAAGATCACTTGAGCCCAATAGTTTAAGACTGGCATGGGCAGTGGCACCTATAGCTCAAGGTGTTTATGCATAGTATTGTTTACTATCCCCTCAAAATGTAAACTACCCATCTCTCTCAAGAAAAAAAAAGGAGAATTAGTTAAATAAAATAATAAACCATAAATTCAAGAAAGTGTTAAATAGGTTGGACGCAGTGGCTCACGCCTGTAATCCTAGCACTCTGGGAGGCCAAGGCGATTGGATAGCTTAAGCTCACCAGTTTGAGATCAGCCTGACCAAAAGCGAGACTCTGTCCCTACTAAAAATAGAAAAACTGAGGCAATGGCGCAGTACCTATGGCTCAAGCGGCTAAGGCGCTAGCCACATACACCTGAGCTGGGGGGTTTAAATTCAACCCGGGCCAGCAAACAACAATGACAGCTGCAACCAAAAAATAGCTGGGCATTGTGGCGGGCGCATATAGTCCCAGCTACTTGGGAGGCGGAGGCAAGAGAATCGCTTAAGCCCAGGAGTAGGAGGCTGCTGTGAGCTGTGATGCAACAGCACTCTACCCAGGGGACAGCTTGAGGCTTCCGTCTCAAAAAAAAACTGGCATAGGCAACACAGCAAGACCCAGTCTCTTAAATCATCATCATCATCATCCAGGTGTGGGGGCATATACCTGTAATGCCAACTACCTGGGAGCCTGAGGCAGAAAGATCCTTGAGCCCAGGAGGTTGCAATGAGCTATGATGACACCATGGCACTCCAGACTGTAACAGGGTTAGACCCTCTCTCTAAAAAAAAAAAAGAAGAAGAAGAAGGGAAGGTCGCCTAGACATGGCAGGGAGAGGAGGTTCTGGGCAAAGAGTCTTCCCCAAGGCTTTTATCATTTATAAATGGCGCTATGAAATCCTTGCCTGTGCACACAGAAACTTACCAGCTACCCCCACAGAAGCATTACATTTGATCCCATTATCAATCAGTTTTGCAGGTAGAGGCCTGGAACTACAGATCTGAAGGAGATGGTAGAGACTACCTCTGTTGGAACAGAATGGGCGAGGACACTGCGCAGAACAGTTCATGCACAGGACTTCAACCCAATACTGCCTCATCATTTTCCTAACAGAGAAACTCTTGTGAGCACTGTGACCCACCTGCAGTAACTCTCTGGAGGGACTGCATGGAAATGGCTCTCCACCCCAGGATGTGGTCACACCCTCCACCTCCACGCCTAGCACAAGGTCCAGAACAGAAGCAGAGGTTGTATCGTTGTATTTTGTTATTTTGTTGTATAACTTATATTTTTTCCCCTGGGACAAACAAAACAAGGCAAATTGTCTATGCTACAGTTCCTTTGAACAAGAAATTATAATCTTTGCTCCAAGGGACAAGAGGATCACAAACCATTTTAAATGTCCTCCTTTTCTCCTTTTACTGCAAAGCTCCAATGAAGTCTAAACCCAGGGGTATTCCCTGTAGCACAACAGATTAACCAAATAGGACCGGGGAGTCATATGGGATCTTTTTCCTTTGCCCAAGCCCCATGTGAGGACAGGGCTTACAGGGAGCTCAGGGAGGAGGCTGCCCTTGCCAAGGCGAGCACAGCCTCGCTAGGCACAGCAATTATTCTAAAAACATCTGGAGCATGAAATTTTAAAACAGCAGAATTACAGTGGATCGAGTTTGTGCCTAGGATATTTCTCATTCAATGCAATGAGCGCGGCCTGCCAGGAAGGCTTCCTGTTAGGGAGCTCCGTCTTCTTCAGCCACCTGTGCTAATGCAAAGGTTGGGAATTTAACCATGTGCCGCCGCTCCCGCTGACCTTCCCTGTCCTTCTGGTTTCCAAACAGGGAGAAATCCAGCAGGCACAGAGGATTGTGTATATGTCAGCCCTACTTTTGTTTTCTCTTTCGCATATATGTTCAGTTTATATTAAACAAACAAAAAAAAAACCTGGCCTGTGACACTTTCACCAACTCCTTATGCTAAAACCTGGAATAAGAAAAGAATTAAACAATTCTCTGCTTTTTAGGAGTAATAGTTTATACCTCACTATCATCTTTACAGAAGAAATCGGCTAATAAATATGAGTGGAATAAAAGAATTAGAACATTCACAAGTTTGCAGCCTTAAATGAAGTAAATGATTCAGACAAGGATTATCAATGAAAGTTAAAGCTTTTAGGTATTAGAGTGGAATAAAGTCATTTTCAGTTATGTAAAAGTGAGAAAAATCACCTCCCATCTGTGTTTTTTTAGAAAGTCGCTAGGATATGAGCTCCAGCAAAATAAGGGAAGTGGCCCAGCCTGTGGGGAACAGTGGTGCCAAACCTGAGAGGGTGAAGTCATGGAGAGAGCCTGGTCGTTGGCGCAAACCAGAGCAGACGGAGGAGTGCTGAGGCTGGAGAGATTTTAATACGCGCAGTCCCCAGGTTATGAATGAGAGAGGTTCTGTAGGCTTTTTCTTAAGTTGAATTTGTATGTAAGTTGGAACAGGTTCATTTACCTAGCGCCTATAATAGCCTCCATTAGTGTGAGGATGTCAGTGTGTCAGATGTCAGTCAGATGTTTGTAACTCAGAGACTGCCTGCCCTTCCCAACACAATTTGGACTTAAGGAGATAATGAAGGCAAATAACAGAAAAGTTTTGCTTGTGCCTTTGTATTGCTATTACTATTTTGAGTGGGATTTTTCCTTTTTTTTTGAGACAGAGTCTTACTATATGGCCCTCTGTAGAGTGCTGTGATGTCACAGCTCACAGCAACCTCAAATTTTTGGGCTCAAGCCATTCTCTTGCCTCAGCTTCTCAAGTAGCTGGGAACACAGGCACCCACCACAACACCTGGCTATTTTTGTTGTAGTTGTCATTGTTGTTTAGCAGGCCCATGCTGGTGTCGAACTAGCCAGCCCCAGTGTATGTGGCCAGCTCCCTAATCACTGAGCTATGGGCGACAAGCCTTGAGTGGGATTTTTATTTTTTTTTATTAAATCATAGCTGTGTACATTAATACTATCATGGGGTACAGTGTGCTGTTTTTATATACAATTTGAAATATTTTCATCAAACTGGTTAACATAGCCTTCATGTCATCTTCTTAGTTATTATATTAAGACATTTATATTCTATATTTAGGAAGATTCACATGTACCCTTATAAGATGAACCATATGCCTGATCCCACCAATTACCCTCCCTCTACCCATCCTCCCCTCCCCTCCCCTCCCTCTCCCCTTTCCCCATATTCTTGGGCTATAATTGGGTTGTAGCTTTCCTGTGAAAGCTATAAATTAGTTTCATAGCAGGGTGGAAGAAAAAGTATCCAATGTATTGAGTGGGATTTTTAAAGACAGATTTGTAAGTGATTATTGCCAACATAGAAAAATCATTGATTTTTTCTAATTTTACAATCACCCTCACACTGTCATCTTATATTAGTATAGTCTTTGAGTTGAAGTTCTTACTGTGTTTTGCTTTTTTAGTTGATAACATCCTCTATGAGGAACGACTAGCCCTAATTCTGCTTATTCCTTTGCTCCATTTACTCCAGTGGCAATGGAGAGCATCCTTATTCCCTTCTTGATGTTAATGGAAGTACAGCTAAAGCTCCACAACTTCTGACCCCAGCTAGCTTGCTTTCAGACCGCCTGGTCCTGTGTCAGACAGATCCTCCATTCACTTAGCAGGATGCCCTTGACTGATTATCTAACCATCTACACCACAGTTTCCTCATCTGTAAATGGAATGACCATGACTACCTCATAGGGCAGCTGTGCTCATTAGATGAGATTACATGCACATAGCACCTACACCAATGCTCGGCAGGTCTAGTCTACCTTACTTTCAAGAACCCAACTAATATAAAACACTCATTCCATATCATATTGCCAGAGCTGGCCTTATATCCGTCCCTTGAGGCCATTTTACACTTTCACTCTGTTCCAAATTTTCATGGTTTCCATTAGTTCAGCAGAGCCTTGCAGATTCCTGGGACATTGGGCATGCCAATGCCAGCACTTCGAGGTGCTGTATTTATCCTACACAAGGAGTCATACCTGTCACCCTGGGTCCCTGTGGATCCTCCCTTCTCTCATCTTTGTCTCCTATTGAGAAAGGAGCATGGGCTTTAAAATTAGACATCCCTGAGGGAGAAATCATAGCTCTAGGACTCACTGAGTAGTCTTGGACAAGGTCTTAGCCTCTTCTAGCTCCTCGTCTCGAGTTGGAATGAGAGTGTCTCGCTCTTCTTTGGAAATAAGAGGGTGGACAGAAGTGCACACCTAGCCTGGCACCTGTGCCCTGCCTCTTCTTTTCTTTCCATGTCTTCACCCAGGGCTTCTTTGTCCAAAATGAGAAATAGTGAGCGGTCTGGAGATGGGAGAAACTCAGGCCCCCCACCAGCTCCACAGCTTCACTTCAGGTAGATGGAATTTGGTCTTCTTTCCAGGCTTAGCTCAGGAGAGAGTCAGATATTTGTGTCCCAGTCCTGGAGCAGCAGCTGGGCCTTCTCAGGAGACGCCATTGCCTCTGACAAAACAGCAAGAGGACTATTCCCTTCACCACCAGCAGCTCTGAATCTTCAGCTGAGGAACTTGGTGTGTAACCCAGAGACATAGTTTCCTCCCCTGCAGAGATCAATTCAAAGCCCTCAGACCTTCCAGAAAGGCATCCACTGCTCTATGTAAAATATTTTTATTAACATTTGGACAAGACAAAGGAATGCATTACCATGCAGCCACATCGGCAAGCAGCGAAGAGACATTCAAGTCACTCGAGTCACAGCAAGCAAACGCCACAAAAACACAGACAAAAGCCCTCCTGCTGCCTGTCTTGGTTGACAGAATACCAATTATCAGCATCTATGGACTCATCCACTCGGCACACGTGTGAGCCTCTGCTCTGTCCTGCTTGCCAAGCTATCTTCACTGAGGACACGGTGTGCAAAGATTCTGACCAGCAGTGAAGTTTCAGCTTCAGATCCAGATACTTGTGCCAGCCATCCTCGCGAGGCTCCCCTGAGTGGCGTCTGGAGCCCTTAGAGCCCTCCTGCTCAGCATGCAGCTTCCTTTCATTGGCTCTGACTCCTGTCTCCTGCCTCCTGCCTCCTCCTTCTCTCCGAAGGGCCTCAGCAACTCACCCAAGCCAGAGGCCTGGTAAGACCTGAAGATCTTTGTCCGTGAGTGTTTTATCCAATCAGTCACCAAAACTGGTTGGTTTGACTTCTTAACTCTCACCCAAATATGTCCGTTTCTTTTGCCTCCTTCTTCAATGCTTCCTGAATTACTGCAATAGCCTCCTCCCTGGTCTCACTGCTCTAACATCTCTCTCTCCCATCCATATCTACAAAGCAGCTGAAGTGATCATGAGTTTCTACACCACCACAAAGGGCTTTCCTTGGAGTGAACTCCAAGTCCAGGGAGTTCCTCAACACATGAGGCCCTGAGTGATCGGATACTACCAACTCTCCCTGTCCCCTCCGTCACTGCCCAACTCCAGATAGGCTGACCATGGTCCAGTTCTGCCCCCAAGCATTCCCACTCCCCCCAGCCACACCCTTTTGGCTAACTCCAGTTCACCCGAAGACTCTGCTCAAGTGTCACGTCCTGGAAATACCTTTCTTGACTTCTCTCACACCAAGTTTGCTGCTTTCTCTGGGCACCCAGTGAGCCCTAGGCAGACCTTCACAGTAGCATATACTGTGCTCTCTTGACCATGTCACAGCTTTAACCAAAGACAGACCCTTCTGAGAGTCAATGTGGTCAAATAGCTCATAGGGAGAAAGGAAGAGGCTGCACTGTCCAGGATAACAGAGGCCTGAGTGGGTGCAAATAAATAGATCAATTTCAAAAAGAAATTTGGCATCACCGTAGTAGAAATTATGTTTGTCTTCCCAACATGTTTTTTATCCTATATCTATGGTGCTGTTTCCAAGCTGTTTACTGGAAAATTTGTCCCAATGTAGGAATTAGGAGTGGGGACAGTGCTCCTACTATTTCTAGCCCAACCAGCCTAATCCCGTATGTCTAACAAAAGTATAGGTTCAGTTTTCCCATGCCTATGCCAACCAGCTCATGGCATTTCCTTGGTCTGTGGAATTGGTTCAGGAATGTGCAGGTGACAAAATTCAGGCCATTAAGACACAAGTGCAGGATTCTGAAGGTTGCCGACAAGGACGTTTTCTCACCATAAAAAAGAGCACTCCTAGTGGTCGGTGCCTTCCCCTCCTCTGGACTATGACAGCAGACCCTGGGAGCTGCAGGCACAGTCCCACCATGAGAGAAGCCCATCTGAGGATGCAGCCTCCCCATGGGAAGATCCAGCCAGAGTGATACTAGAGCAACCGTGGTGACACTTTCTGACGCCCACCTGCCTCTGGGCCACTGTGCAATAAGGTGAGGAGACATATTTCCTGATAGTTTAAGCCGGATAGAGACATATCCACATATATTTGCCACAGAAAACATACCAACAGATACAATCTCTTTACTAACAAAAGGGTAGAGATCCCGGCAGGAAGGTCATGGGATCCCAAGGGCAAGAGAAGCATAATGAAATATCAGCATCTTGGGATGTGGTGGTTAAGGACACAGACTCAAACTGTATTCAAATCCCAGTTATGACATTCACTAACTCTGGTACTGGGCATATTACTTAACCTTTTGAAATTTCAATTGCTTTAACTATGAAATAGAAATAATGCCTAAAAAGAACTCTGCAAGGCGCCTGGTGCATAGTAGCTAGCAATAGTTGCAATTATTTAGTAATAGCAATGGCAGTGGTGGTGATGGTGGTTAACAGTAATAAGAATTTTACATCCATAAATCCTTCAAAGCTGTCCCATTGATAGAACGGGTTGTTGATAGAATTTAGAGTCGTCTGTGACTCAGAGTTTGAGCTCCTTGCCCCTAACGGTTGAAACTTCAGCTTTTTGCAAATAGATATAAATCTCCAATGAAATATTGGAGAGTTTTAATTAAGGTGACCAGTCTGATTAATGATTCCCTCTGGCAAGTGCTGAGACACCCAGAAGTGGAGCAAGAACTTTTGAAAACACACGCAAAGCAATTCATCCACCAGTTTACAGATGACACCCGCTCCTCCCCGGCAGTTCGCTCTCAAGGCTGTCCCCCATCCAAGGTCTCCTTGGCTCCTTTGCACCCACAAACACATTTACTTTTCAAAAGAAAAGACGGAGCCACTGAGCCTTGGTTATTTCCTTATTCTGACTCAGTTCTTCCTCTGCAAGAATAGAGTGAATGGATAGGGATTAGAAGTGCCCGCTGGCCTTTGGAACGAGGAATTCAGATTCTCACTTCGTTCCACTGTAAACTTGAGTTAGATAAAGTTCCAAGACTCGGAATTTCAATTCCTCCCTAAATCCTGTGGAATGTAACATATAAGACATTATTATATATTATAATCTTTCCCAGACCTGATCTTGTCCTCGGCAGTCCTCTCCCAATCCTTCCAGGTGGGAAAAGGAACAAAATACATATTTATTCAAGATCACCACCTTGGGGCGGGAAGATCTGCCTTTCTTATAAGCTTCTGGATTATGCCAATGGTGCTGGTCCAAGGACCACATTTGGAGTGACAAGGACTTAGA
The DNA here is from genome assembly GCA_963574575.1 of Galagoides demidoff. Lineage (NCBI taxonomy): Eukaryota > Metazoa > Chordata > Mammalia > Primates > Galagidae > Galagoides > Galagoides demidoff. The sequence goes on along the minus strand of CAUYQV010150190.1, from coordinate 35,290 downwards.
AGTCTGCCTTACTCTGTGAGTGTTACATGTGGTAGCTATAATCACATGTGTTTGGTAATTGTTTGATGAGCAGAGTTAAACTGAAATGTTTAGTCTGGTAACAGTATATATTCGGTATTCTCATTCTCTCATCTTTAATTCTAATAACTCAGTGCGGTAGGGATTCCTGTCTCCACTTACACTTAAGAGATTTGAGGTTCAGAGGTAATCTAGGGTGACCAACTGTCCCAGTTTGCTTGGGATTTTCCTTTTTTTAACACTGAAATTCTTGCATCCCAGGAAGTCCCTCAGCCCCATGCAAACTAAGTATTGGTCACCCTAGAACTCGCAAGCAGTAAGCTGGGATTCAAAGCCTGATCCCTGAATTCCAAAGGTACCTTCTTTTCTAAAGACTGGCACTGCCTAGGGCCGGTGTATATGTGGGAGGGGTGGGGTGAGGAGCTTCTAGAGGGTAAGTGTGCTTCTCCTGGTTTTTCAAAAGCTTTATTTTTATGTAAAACAAAACAGGGATATATCAAAATTCATAAGGTGGCACCTGTAGATCAGTGGATTGGGAGCCAACCACCTGCACCAAGGCCCTGCCCAGGCCTGCCCAACAACAATGAAAACTACAACAAAAAAAACCAGGCATTGTGTCAGACACCTGTAGTCCCAGCTTCTTGGGAGGCTGAGGCAAGAGAATTGCTTGGGCCCAGGAGTTTGAGGTTGCTGTAAGCTGTGACGCTATAGCACTCTACCCAGGGTGACAGCTTGAGGCTCCCCCAAAAAATAAATAAATAAAAACTCATAAAACAAAAGTATAATTTAATGAATTACCATAAGTCAAATGCTCCTATAATTACCTATGTCAAGAAATAGGACCTGCATCTACCTAAGAAATCTCTCGAGGTGTCCCACCTCAATCCCTATGCCCATCTCCCTCCAATAGCAACCACTATGGGGACTTCTTAATAATCACTTCCTTGTATTTATGTAGTTTCATCACCCAGGATGAATCCCTAAACAGTATCATTTAACTTTGCCTGTTCTTTAATTTAATTTATAGGTCTTTTAAATCTTTTAATTTGTTGGTTTTCTCTCCACCCCCACCCAACCCCCATTTTTTTCCCTCTCTATTTGTTAAAAAGAGTTGTATGACACATAAAGTTTCCCATAAAGCTGGTTTGGTGTTTTTCTTTTTTCATCCCCTTGATATAGTGCAGAATGTTCCTCCATCCTCTTTATTTCTTGAAAATGGGTATCTGAGTGCAGAACATGACCAGGATTGATTTTTGAGGGTCAGAAGAAGTGTGCTCTTTCATCAGGGGGTGTGTGATATCTAGTTACTCCCCTCTCTTGAAAATTATAAGGAAAGACTCAATCTTTTATCCTATCTTTCTATAGGAACTATTTCACTAGGTAACCAAATAATAGACAAAAGGAAGTGGCTCTTCATATAAGCATTCTGGCAAATAAATGAAAAAACAAGTGATAGAAATAGAATATTATCCTTTTTCAACCCTCAATTAATCATTTATGTATCATTATATTGCAATGAAATTCAGTGACTAGGAGAGGGTCTGGTCTCCCCAGCTCCCATTTAGTGACAAAGCAACACTCGCGGAGGGAAATGATAATCCAAACTCACTTGGGTTAGAGAGGAGAGTGAACAAAACCTCAGGGTTTATGGGTCCTGTATACAGATTTTGCCTGCAGATCAATTTTGTGGTACACACAGATGTGGCCTCTAGTCTCTTCTCTCCACATCCAGGGAGAAGCTCATATAGTGTAAGAGATGATCTCCAAAGATGTTCCCCCATGACCCAATGAACAGTGGCCAACCAGTATTCCTGTTCTACATATCGTGCCTCTCTCTCTCTCTCTCACACACACACAGTAAACCTAGGCTGACTCTGTGTAACCAGTAGAAGTGTGGCAGAAGAAACACTGTGTGACCTCCAAGGCTAGGCCTTGCAACTCCAACCGTTATCTTGGGATACTCATTCTGTGCAAAGCCTGGACCACATCATAAGTCTGACAGTACTGAGTCCACCAGGCCATGAGAAAGGTCAAGTTTAGCCATGTGGGGAGGCTGCATGGAAATATGTCTAGGTACTCAGAGCTGTTTCAATTCTACCAACCCTGGAGACTGTAAGTATGTGCGTAAAAACATCTTAGGCAATTCTGTCCCAACTGATGCCATGTGAAGAAAAAAATAGGAACCCAGCTAACAGACACTAAGCCCTACCTACATGGCCCCAGTTAGGTTTTCTCAGCCATTTCTGCCCATTTGAGCTAACCTAGCTGAAGCGTCATACCACATGGAGCACAGATAAGTCATCTCTGCTATACCTTGCCCAAATTCCTTTTTTTTTTTTTTTTTTTTTTTAGAGACACAGGCTCACTTTACTGCCCTCAGTAGAGTTCGGTGGCATCACACAGCTCACAGCAACCTCCAATTCCTGGGCTCAGGTGATTCTCTTGCCTCAGCCTCCCAAGTAGCTGGGACTACAGGCGCTCACCACAATGCCCAGCTATTTTTTGTTGCAGTTTGTCCGGGGCCAGGTTCGAACCCGCCACCCTCGGTATATGGGGCCAGCGCCCTTCCTGCTGAGCCACAGGTGCTGTCCCCCTGCCCAAATTATTAACCCACAGAATTGTGAGCATAACAGATTCATTGATGTCTGATTAAGTCTGGAGATGGACTGATACAACAATAACAACCAGAACGCACACACAGAGTTCATATCCATAGGCATAAACTAGTTGCCTTATGTTATCACAGGACTTAAGTATAAGAAGCCCCTTGGAATAAGAAATCCCTTAATTCATCATTGGACAAGCTTCCAAATGTCAGAGACGAGGCCTTTTTCAGGCTCTCCATTTGCATTCCCCAGGCCTTGTGCAGACATCTGGTCCCAGTTTATTTCTAAAATCTCTCTGGATTGATTCACTTTGGGGGGGTCCTACTCTCTTATCATATCTTATGATTTATGCTTTTTCATTTACCTCTTCTCTGTCTACCTTGGATAATCTTTAGTTCCTCAATAGTGTGAATACACTCTCACATTTATTATGAAACATATCATATATACTAAAATATATCATGTATGTCTATGTAAACTCTAATGCATTGTAATGAAGCAAACACCCTTGAATCTACCTGGTACAAACTTGAAAAATGAAACAACAGAGTTGAAGCTGGTGCCGTGGTGTCAGCTCCCATCTTTGCAGAGAGGTGGCCTCTTTCTTGCACTTTATGTTTAGCCTTCCCTTCCTTTTCTTTATAGTTCTAGTATTTCAGTGTGTGAAGACACCGTTCTCCTGTAATGGTGATTTTTATTTTTTACTGTTAAACAGTATGTGTATGGACATTGTTGAGTCTGTCTCCTGGTGTCTATACTCCTGCAAGAGAAACAGTTTTTCACTGTTATTACTCTAGCGCTTTAAACAGTGCCTGACATTCTAGGTATTCAATAAAACATCAAATGAATAAGTGACTATGTTGTTCATATTTTCCATCTTCTTAAAGATTTTCTTCTTGAATCTAAGATTATTGAGAAACATACGTTAACATATTGTACTATTAGCCAGGTGCGGTGGCTCATACCTAAAATCCTAACCCTCTGGGAGGCCAAAGCAGGTGGATTGCTTGAGCTCAGGAATTCAAGACCAGCCTGAGTAGGAACAAGACTCCATCTCTACTAAAAATAGAAAAACTAGCTGGGCATCATGGCAGGCACCTGTAGTCCCACTTACTCAAGAGGCTAAGGTAAGAGAATCTCTTGAGCCCAAGAGCCCAAGAGGTTGCTATGAGCTATGATGCCACTCTGTCTAAAAAAAAAAAAAAAAATGCAAATAATAACCCCATCCAAGGGCCAATCCATGTCCACAGATTCACAGAGAATATATTTTCCCCTTTAATTAAGGTTAGGCTGTCTGAAGGAGGACTTTTCCTGGTTTAATGTTTGCTGAGAGTGTAGCCCTTTATAGATCATGGCTTCCTATGGAGTGGAGAAGAGCCCGTCCCAGCTCTCCCCAGCTTGCCACCTTTTCTCCTCTACATCTGTGGCTACAGATGCGTCCAGAAGCCTCACTCATTCCCACTCTCACTTCATCCCTGGTCTCTGACAGCTTTCTTCATTTCCTTGCAAGGTCATCCATGAATTTAAAATTTTGTTTCTTATATTGTATCTTGCATTTTAGTTGTGTGGTCATGGAAAGGTTTCAGATTTTCTAATCTTCGATTTTACCAGGAATAGAAATCCCTTTTTCTAAACCCTTCTACAGTTGATAAATTCTTACATACAATTTATAGCAAGTAAACTATCAAGATTGTTCTCCTTTTTAAAGGAAGTAAGAAAGGCCCTGCATGGTGGTTCATGCCTGTCATCCTAGGACTCTGGGAGGCTGAGGCGGGTAGATTGCCTGAGCTCAGGAGTTTGAGACCAGCCTAAGTAAGAGCGAGACCTCATCTCTAAAATTGGTGGGTATTGTGGCGGGTGCCTATGGTCCCAGCTACTGGAGTAGCTGAGGCAAGAGGATCACTTGAGCCCAAGAGTTTGAGGTTGCTGTGAGCTGTAACACCATGGCACTCCACCAAGGGTGACGGGGAGACTCCATCTCAAAAAAAAAAAAATCTAAAGGGAATAAGAAGTTGGATATTATCCACACTGAGGTGTTTGGGGGATAACATGGCTCTAAGGGCTTCACCAGTAATCACGCAGAAGAAAATGGCACCATCAGGAAATGATTTCATGAAGGTACATTCCTGGCAGAATTTTCTTCTTGAAACAGTGACAAAGACCTGCATCCAAATATCAAGAGGTTTCTCTGTACCTGATTTGTGATGAATAAAAGCATCCCACAGAAGATCACTGTAATGGCAATAATGGTTAAAACAGCTTAACATGGCATGAAGGTCACTGTTTACAAAGCATTTTTATTACACTTATTTTGTGCTCCTTTCAACAAATGCTCCAAAAGGACGCTGGGTCACAGGGCTACAGGCAGGAGCACCCAGGCACCTCCCATGGAGTCAGAAGACCCAGCACAAGAACAATAACAAAGAAGCTTTTTTGAAGAAGGCTGTTGACAAGCCACTTGGACTCCAAAAACGTCTGTTTTCTCCTTTTTTCTCCCTTTCCCAGTTTAGCTTCATAATGGGTCTAGGAGGACACTTGGGGCTCTTTCAGGGTCTCTTTATTTTGCTAAACTCAAAGTTCCCATGATCTTGGCTTTTCAATATATTTTACCATAGATTCAACCCAAGTCCATCAAGGTTTATATTCAGTACCCTCCCTTCCTCATAAACAGCCCATTTCCCAGTCCTTTAAAGTAGAAGTAAATTATTGGGAGACAGGCAGTGAACACTGTGAACCTCTTCCATACTTCCCTTTTTTCCACCCCCTGTTAAACCACAGGCTTGCTACAATCTCAGAATATCTCTGATGCAAGAACAATGGCCTCTTTGGATCAAACTCTGGCTCTAAGCAGACTACTGATCCTAGGCACCGACCGTCAATGGCCCCCACTCTTGCTCTTTTTGAGCAGGACAAACAGAAAAGCACGGTTGGATTGGACTGATAGTTCCAGAATTGTTGGGAATGATTCCTTGCCATGTTCCACACTCCACATTATGTAGGATCTTTATTCTTTCAACAATCTGATTCCTGCCATTAAAAATGAGGGACATTGATTTGTCTTTCCCTAACCAAAAATCTTCCGTTCTTCATGATCTTGCCCCACCTAGAACCTCAATTAATTTTTAGCCTTTTCCCTGACACCCTGACATGGCTCAGAACATTCCAAGGCATGATTATACATAATCACCTAACAGGTCAATATTGATGTTCAGTATTTAGTTGTCCTCAAAACACACAATTCCAGTTTCAATCAGAATGCAATCTTCCAAAAAAAGTTAGGCACATAGAAAATGTGAGAGAACCATGATCATTTACACATGTAAGGAGCTTAGGCTGAGAGCAGGCAAGTAATTTACCCCAGGTCACATAGTCCCAGGGATATAGGACCAAGGTACAAACTCAGGCCCTTTGTACCCAAACCCACTGACTTTGCCACTACTTCAAGATACTATCTCACATTGGGTAGCTCAGTTCTTCAAAATATAATAACTCCACTTTTGGCCTTTTCCCTGACACCCTGACATGACTCAGAACATTCCAAAGAAAACTGACTCAGATAACACGAAAAGGCCAAACCTTTACCATGATGCCCCAGCTAGGGGAAGCATCAAGTTTACCCAAACAACAAAGAGAATGAGATAAAGAGAAAGAGAGAGGAAAGAAGGTCTCCTTGTTGAGTGATTATTGTCTTTGATTCATTTTCCTTATGGGGTTTTTCACCTTCCAAGCGTCCCATTAATCTGAATTAGAGTCAACACAGACACACACCGGAATAATCCAAGGCAAAGTGTCCTTAGAAAGGTCAATCTGCACAGAAATGCACCATCTCAGGGGTGCAGTGCTCTGTCCTGAAGTGTGTGCAGGAGGAACACAAGCCAGCCAGTGGAGGGCTCTGTCCACACAAACTCAAGGCCCAGATAGGCTGAAGACAGATAAACAAGGCTGTCCAGGGCCCAGCCTCGTCTCTGGGCAAGGCCGCCTAGGGTTAGGGAATAAGGCTGGTTTCTCCAACCATTTAGACAATGGCTCATCAAGAATCTGCCCCCTTTAATCAGATTGAACCCTGAACCAGGAGGCAAGATTCAGCCCTCAGCCTTACCCTCCCATTGACTCAGGAGCCACAGAGCTTTTGCCCTCTCTCCAGCCCCTCCACCTATCAGAAGGTGGAAATGGCTGCCCATTGGCCTTTCTTATAAGTCTGCAATCAGGCATGTGATAAAAATAACAGCAATGACACCTAGCATTTATAAATACCTTCTAAATGCCACATTCCTCTCATGCATGATCTTAATCTGCCAACAACTCTAGGAGGTAATGATAATCTCATTGTCCAAATTAGAAAACCAAGGCTCAGGGAGTTAGCCAACTTGCCTCAAGCTATGCAGCTGGTAAACTCTAAGACTTCCATTTGAACTGAAGTATATCTGGCTCTAAAAGTGTGATTGTTACACCATGCCCTGGTGCACTCACTGTCACTCTCACCCTAATCACTACCGCCTCGTACCCAGAGAAGAGCAGTAGCCCTGCTGGAAAACTGACACCACCACTCCTTCCCTGTCTTTCCTCCCTCCCTTCGCCCCATCATCTCCCTCTGGTGACTTTAGTTTTGGAATCTGGAGATTGAGACTCAAATTTGGGGAGTCAAGCCCATCAATCCCTCTTCATCTCATAGTGAGTTTGGGAGACACTGTGAGACACATTTTTCTGGTAATGCCCCTAATTCTCAAAGGCACAGATTGAAAAGGACTCATAGGAGAATTTTCAGAGTGTGTATTTGTCAAGTGTTTTGTTGTTTGTATAGCAGCAGAATTTATGAACTTTTTTTAAAAATCACCCCCAACTGCTGAATACCTTTAGTTCTCCACCCAGCTACAGGTTCCCACAATGCAAGGGTGCCCCCAACAAATCAAAGGGTATTTAGAACAAACACTCCTTGGAATACGTGCAAAATCATGTGCTAGGACAAAGAGCCTCCCGGCCTCCACCGCTACGCAACAGCGTTCTCTCCCTGGCCATGTCTGGCTTCTGAGCTCTTCCTCACCTGCTCTCAGGGACCCATAGGATGAGGCAAGAGCTGCATGCTAGTAGTGCCATTTGCACAAAACTCAGTGTTTCCATGACACACAGAGCTGCCCTCTCTGAGTTCCAAAGCACTGATGGTAAATTCTGGTAAGTTAAAATGAGACAAAATGGCACCATACATTCTTGTGTCAGCACCATCACCCTTCCTGGGTTTGTCCTGTACCAAACCAGCCCCAGAGCCCAGCACACCTTCTGAGAGTAAATAGTAGTTAGGGAAGGTGTAACTCTTTGGGGGGCACTGACTACAAAGACCCTCTAAAATGTTATGGCAAAGGGAAGAGACTTCTTTGTCTCCCATTCCTTCTACCCTCTCTCTAGTCTCATTCAACTCACCTTCACAGGAGAAAGCATACTTCTCTGGAGCCAAGACCCTCCCTTGTCAATTAATCCCAGAAATCTCTGGAGTGCAACTCAGAAAAAGAAGAGAGCAAACCATAAAAGGAGAGTTATAATTGCCACGAAATAAAGCCAACATTTTATTTACATGCGGAATAGTCCTTCTTTCATGTAAGACTGAAAGCAATTTAAGTTACTTTTCAAGAAAACAAGCAATAATTCAGGTTAGAAGTCCTTACCCACCAACAGTCTATATTACTCAGGGTTTTCTAGAGGCAAAGAACCAACAAGAGGGGTGTGTGTGTGCATGTGTGTGTGTTGTACACCAGGAGAGAGAAAGACATTTTAGAGAAATTGGTTTACATGATTATAGAGGCTTAACAAATCCAAAATCATCAGGGCAGACTGGCGGGTTGGAGACCCGAGGAGAGTTGCAATTTGAGCTGAAGCAGAATCCGCTAGCAGAGTCTCCTGCTCTAGAAAGGTCAGTCTTTTCCTATTAGGGCCAACATCACTACTGCCATTTCTCTCCCTCCATCATCTCCCTATGCAGAAGCAGAATCGAATCCCACCTTTGGCAGAGCCAAATAACCCAGGGAGAGGGGAAAATTCTACTGATGTTGAGAAAATGCCTGAGACTAAGGTGCCAGGCATGTGCTAAAAGTGGGAAAATTAAAGAATGAGGGAGAGCTGAGGAACAATAGAACGTAAGGGTCTAAATGGGACCTAGGCCCCAACCGAACAGTGAGGACGTGTGGCTTTCTGGGCAAGAAGCACAGCATCCAACGCACATGACGTTTCCTACGCGTGGGCCACACTATTCACGTGGCTCTGTAACCACACAGCCAAGAGCAGTCTAAATCAGTTGACAACTAACTGAACCCCTACATTCAGATACGTGAATAAGCCAAGCGAAAATCAGCAGAGCCACCTAGCTACCCCACATGCAAGAGCAATAAATGCTCAGTGCCATTCGCCCCTGCGGTTTTCTGATTGTTACACAGCATTGCTGTGTTGCTGGATAACTGATACACCTACATTCCAAGTCAAGGACTGGGTGACAAATTCAAACACCTACAGGGAAAAGCAGGCAACGTAATCCAAGGAAGAGGTAAAGCAGAGTCTGTCCTGAATGGAAAACACATGTGCATACTCAGTTCCAGCCAGTCATGCCATAGGGAAACATTGGTTCGGTGCTGCCAAACTTGTTTTTCAAGAGAGATGGAAATCTCAATAAGAAATGGATTATTTTACATGTTGACAATGCATTTTCTTTTCCTTGAAAAGCTAGGTGATGATAACAGAAATGCAAATTAAAACTACACTGAGATACAATTTGTCACCTATCCAAAGATAAGCAAAATACAGATGTTCAACAATATATTCTATTGGTGGAGCTGTGGAAGTCAGGCACTTTTATATACCTGTAGTGCTAGAAGAACTACAAGAATTCTTCACCAATGAGGGCAAATTCGGAGATATCTAGGAAAACAGTATATTCATTTACCCTTTCACCCAGATAGCAGATTTCCAGGAATCTACCTCAAATATGTACTGACAAAACATCAAACTGATATATGCACAAGGCCACTAATTGAAGCCCTAATTACATTAGCTAAGGCAGACAACAACTAAAATGTCACAATTGGGGACTGGTTGGATAAATTGTTCCAAATTCCTATGATAGAGTATCATATAACTGTAATAGGGAATGAGGAATAGCTCCATATTACACTGCGGTGTAATCACCAAGATACATTGTGGAAAGTCACTTAAAAAGCAAGGCTCAGAAATTATGCATCCTATTCTACTATTTCTGTATTTATTTTATGTAAGTTTAAGATTAAACTGAATTTTGAAATATTAATCCCAAAATATAAAAAAATCAGATAACTGTGTACCTATTTTGATGATATAATAACACAAAGAGACACCATTAAGATTAGACTGCACATTTCTGATGAAATATATTCTAAGAATGACATTCTTTTACAACTGGAACTACCTTCGAAGTGAGAACAATGTAATACAAAAGTCTGTACCCTCACGTTAATTTGAAATAAAAAAAAAAAAAACTTAAAATGTCAATAAAGAAAGAAAGAAAGAAGTGCAAACACAACAACAAAAAAAGTTTTAACTGGCTCGGTGCCCATAGCACAGTGGTTACAGTGCCAGCCACATACACTGAGGCTGACAGGTTCAAACCCAGCCTGGGGCAGCTAAACAACAATGACAACTGCAACAAAAAATAGCTGGGAAAAAAAAAATAGCTGGGCATTGTGGCAGGTGACTTGTAGTCCCAGCTACTTGAGAGGCTGAGGTAAAAGAATGGCTTAAGCCCAAGGGTATGAGGGTGCTGTGAGCTGTGACGCTGAGGCACTCTACTGAGGGCGACATAATGATACTCTGTCTCAAAAAAAAAAAAGTTAACTGTTTTTAGTAATAACATTTTTGGTGGTAGTGTGTGGCTTTGCTTTTCTAAGATTGCTATAATAGTAATGTGGGATAGAACTACTGATTAATTACATGATATTCTATCAGCCAGGCATTGTTGAGAACAAATATTCTAGCTGTAGGAAGAAGTAAATACAAATTAAGATAGAAAAGTTTAAATAAAAACAAGGTAATCTTAAAACTGAAAAGGAAACATTGTTTCAAATTCATAACGTATGTTATTTCATGAAGATAGATAGGTCAGGTGCAGTGGCCTATGCCTGTACTCTTAGCATTCTGGGAGGCCAAGGCAGGTAGATTGCTTGAGCTCAGGAGTTCAAGACCAGCCTGAGCAAGAGTGAGATCCCCATTTCCACTAAAAATAGAAAAACTGGCCCAGCGTTGTGGTGGGTGCCTATAGTCCCTGCTACGAAGGAGGCTGAGATAAGGGGATTGATTGAGCCCAGGTGTTTGAGGTTGCTCTGAGCTACTATGAAGCTGCAGCTCCCAACTCAGGGAAAAAAAAGAAAAAAAGGTAGGTAGGTACTCCTCATATTTTCTAGTTTTGTTCTTTTCAGAGAGCTAGAAACAGTGACAATGACAACAGCAATGAGCACCGTTAGCCCTCACATTGGGGTCTCTAAACACCATCTTTCACTAAAAAGAACCAAAGCTGCTTGAGAAACCAGCAATTCCAATTCTACTATCTGAAATATAAAAGAGGAGCTTGAAACATCTAATTGTGTCAGAAAGGAAGAAAATTATCAAAGACTACTGGGGTTATGCCATTTGGAAAAGTTCCTGCTGAGCCAAAGATAAGACAATGTGAGCATCAGTGATAATTTTAATTATGTTAATAACAAATAATAGGCTAGGCTCACACCTGTAATCCTGGCACTCTGGGAGGCTGAGGCGGGTGGATTGCTGGAGCTCAGAACTTTGAGACCAGCCTGAGCAAGAGCGAGACCCTGTCTCTACTAAAAATAGAAAAACTAGCCAGGCTCGTGTCAGGTACCTATAAGTCCCCGCTACTCAGGAGGCTGAGGCAGGAGGATCATTTGAGCCCAGGCGTTTGAGGTTGCTATGAGCTATGATAATACCACAGCACTCTACCAAGGGCAACAGAATAAGACTCTGTCTATAAATTTATAATAAAATTCATAATCATAAAAATTGTAATGAAGTAAAATATATCTATATGCTTAACCCATGAATTCATAATGATTTTTAGTAAGACAATTGGGAAAATGTGAACTTGGGGCACTCGCTAATATTAGAGAACCTAGGAGTAATAACAGTAATTAAGATATGTGTCTAAAAGAGTCCCTATATTTTACAGACAAATACAATCAATCATTATTATTCATGGATTCTGTATTTGCAAATTCACCTACTCGCTAAAATGTAGTTGTAACCCCCACATACGGGGCTTTCATGGTCATCTACGGGCATGTCCAGAGGGGCAAAAAATTTAAGTTGCCCAATGCTGATGCTGCAAAGAGGAAACTCTGCCATCTTGTTGCAGATGACATACTGTAAGCAAGTGTCCTTTATGTGCTGTATTTAATGCCACATTTGTCGCATCTTTGTGCTTTCTGTTGGGGATTTCATTGCTTAAAATGCCCCCCAAGCCTAGCACTGAAGTCCTAGCCAGTGTTTCTAAGCAAGAAGGCTGGGATGTGCCTTACAATGTGTGTTATGTTCAGGCACAAGCTACAGTGCTCTCGGGTGAGCTCAATGCTAATGAATCAACGGTACACACTAAGTGAGGTGTCTTTAGACAGAAACATAAAACAAGGCAATGCACTGATTGACCGACTGAATTGTGACCAGTGGCTCCCGAGAATCTAACCCTATATTCCCCCTAGGAACAATGGTTCAGTAGTCACTAATTCAGCATCGGTAGTGACTTAATAAAGCATCACTAAGGCAAATTACAAGAACAGACTTAGCTAACATAGTTATAGAAGACACAGAAATATAAAGAGAATAACGTTTTTCTCCCGGTCTGTCCCAGATCTGGCCTCAGGACCAAAACTGTTTGTCTCTAGTCTACTTCGTTCCCCTCAACTACTGTGCAGTACAGGATTTTCTCAGACTTTTCCCAATCATTTCCTTATCGATAGACATTTGGGTTCTTTTTCCCCCTAATTTTTCGCTATTACGATCATGCTGAGCAAACATCTGCACATGTGCAAATGTTTCTCTTGAGAAGACACGGAGAAGTGTGGCTACTGAATCACAGGGTACCCACATTGTACATTTTAATAGATGCTGCCAAATTGCCTTCAAAGTGGCTGTACCAATTACTACTCCCACCAGCAACGCGTGCAAGTCTGGGTTTCCCACACTCTTGCCAACACTTAATTCCACAAGTATTTTTGGAATCCGAATCCCCTGTGTGAGAGACACTAATGAGGTTACGGGGGTGGAGAGCCGGCAAGGCAGAATATCAGCTGTGTGAGACATGGCACCCCAAGACAACCTCTCAGACCCTCCAGCAGGTCACCAAACACTGGCCGAACAGTACAATGGAGATAAAAGCAAGCGACAGACTTTCCAATTTTAGCCAGTGGCCCACTTATCTTAAATAATGACCCATAAAGATCAATTAATTCACTTTAGAGTGTCAATATGTGCTACGATAGGACTGAGAGATCCAGCCCAAGACTACAATGAGGGCAAATCCTTTTTGCATCATTTTAAAATAAATTACATTTTCCCTTATTACATCTGGATGTATATTTGGCCATATGCATTTTTTTTTGAGACAGAGTCTCACTTTGTTGCCCTGGGTAGAGTGCTGTGGCGTCATAGCTCACAGCAACCTCAAACTCTTGGGCTCAAGTGATCCTCTTGCCTCAGCCTCCTAAGTAACTGGGACTATAGGTGCGCACTACAATTCCCAGCTAGTTTTTAAAGAGGGGGTCTTGTTCTAGCTTAGTCTGGTCTTGAACTCCTGAGCAAAGGCAATACACCCACCTGGGCCTCCCAAAGAATATGTATATTTTTAAAAAGCCTTAAAACATGTGTGCCATTTAACCAAGCAATTCTTTTCTACTTGCTAAAGAAATAGTTTAAAAATGTCTTAAAAATGTAAGTGCAAGGGTGTTTATTCATAGTATTGTTTACTAGCCCTCCATAATGTAAACTACTCATCTCTCAAAAAAAAAAAAAAGGAGAGTTAAATAAAATAATAAACCATAAATTCAAGTGTTAAATAGGTTTGGCACGCTGGCTCACGCCTGTAATCCTAGCACTCTGGGAGGCCAAGGCCATTGGATAGCTTGAGCTCACGAGTTTGAGATCAGTCTGAGCAAAAGCAAGACTGTCTCTACTAAAAATAGAAAAACTGAGGCAATGACTCAGCGCCTATGGCTCAAGCGGCTAAGATGCCAGCTACATACTCCTGAGCTGGCAGGTTCAAATCCAGCCCGGGCCCCCCAAACAACAATGATAGCTGTAAACAAAAGATAGCCGGGCATTGTGGCAGGTGCCTGTAATCCCAGCTACTAGGGAGGCAGAGGCAGGTGAAAGACTTGAGCCCAGGAGTTGGAGGTTACTGTGAGCTATGATGCCATAGCACTCTACCCAGGGCAACAGCTTGAGGACTCTGTCTCAAAAAAAAAAGTGTTAAATAATTTGAACCATTAACATTACTGTGAAATGATTTCTTTGTTGTCATGGAAAAATATTTGGAAAGTAGTAGTGTTAGAAAAGAAATTAATAATGTATATCCATCGTTTATTCCCTCACTCAAAACATACTGAGCACCCACTGTGTGTCAGGCACTGTATTGGACTCAAGGGACAAAGATGTAACAACTCTAGGCAAAGCTCTGCCTTCAGAGAGCTAAGCTGCTTCTCTTCTTCTTGCCTGCTCTGTGTGCTGCATGGACAGGTTTCTCTAGTGTGGATCTGAGCAAACTACCATTTTTTTTTTTATTAAGCTCTTTGTGATTTTACAGGCACTGATAGATTGCTTCTAATTCTTATACCACGTATGATGGTAAGTTCCATTCCATTAAAGTATCTCCTTTCTAATATCATAATGTTTACACTACTGGGAAAAGAGCTAATCTCATCTACAGAATAAGCAAAAAATAAGCAACTTCCCTCTTCCAACACTATTTTCTCAGCGAAGACAGCTAGGGCAGGGTGGCACCCATAGCTCAGTGGTAGGGTGCTGGCCACATACACCAAGACTGGTGGGTTCGAACCTGGCCTGGGCCAGCTAAAACAACAATGACAACTGCAGCCAAAAAAATAGCCAGGCATTGTGGTAAGCGCCTGTAGCCCCAGCCACTTGGGAGGCTGAGGCCAGAGAATTGCTTGAGCCCAGGAGTTGAGGTTGCTGTGAGCTGTGACACCACGGCACTTTACCAAGGTGACAAAGTGAGACTCTGTCTCAAGAAAAAAAAAAAAAAAAAAAGACATCTAGGACAGTGGAAATGCCATGGCTGTGAGGGGGCAAACAGTCCCAGCTCAGAGTCCTTCTTTGGCACCTGACTTTACATTATCCAGCTTCGGTGTGGCCATCTATAAGATGACACTGTGAAGTCCATGTCAAATAAAAGTCTCTACGATGCTATGACAATGATGGCACACAGTAGGAATTCTCTAGATGTTACTTTCCTTCCCATCTTCTGTGTTTCTTGTCAAAGATTGGTCTCTTCTACCGAAATCCTTCATATGAAAAGGAGTGGGATAAGGGACTTCAACTGAGATGTTCATTTTCTATCTGCCTCACAACTTTGAGGAAAGGGACGGTCTGGCTTAACCCAGATGCTCTGTAAAGGTGCCTCGCTATTGTCTAATGGTTAGCATGAGATCAGATTCTAGACAAACAGACATCAGCATAGCGCGTCTTGTGTCTGCCTTTATCTACTTCCAAAACACAACTGTCTGCCCTTACCTACTTCCCAAAACACAAGTCCCTCATTGCTGCTTCCAATTTCTCTGCAGTGTATGCAACTAGAGTGCATGGGAAGAGTCAAGTGGGAATATACAGAAAAGGTCCTGAAAGGGAACCAGTTGGACTACTCCATCCTCCTGGCCTCAGGGACAGGCTCGGGGGTATGCAAGTCAGTCTAGTGGTTTGCAATTCTAAGATTTACTTGGCCACAGACAAGTTCTCTTCCTCCTGATAGGGCTGTTCAGCTTGAGGAATAGAACCCTGACACTCCTGGAAGCTGCTGTGTTGAGTCTGCCTGAAAAGAAAGCAAAACCAAGTGATCATCTTAAAGATATCATTCGAGTCCTCTGGGTCCAATCATACCTGAAGCCGAATCTATGCCTGACTCCAGTTACGTGGGGTGAAGCCTCTCCTGTCTCTCTCGTCTCTCTATATCTCTATCTCTGCCTCTATCCCTATCTGTCTCTGTTGAGACTCTCATTAAAGAAGACCCTGAAATAAGGATTTGTATGCAAAGAGTTTGAGAAGTGATATCAGGGCTCGGCACCTGTGACTCAATCGGCTAAGGCACCAGCCACGTACACCTAAGGTGGCGGGTTCGAATCCCCAGCCCGGCCCTGCCAAACAACAATGATGGCTGAAACCAAAAAATGGCTGGGCGTTGTGCCGGGTGTCTGTGGTCCCAGCTACTTGGGAGGCGGAGGCAGGAGACTAGCTTGAGCCCAGGAGTTGGAGCTTGCTATGAGCTGTGATGCCATGGCACTCTACCCAGGGGGATAGCTTGAGGCTCCGTCTCAAAAAAAAAAAAAAAAAGAGAAGTGATATCAGAAAACACCAGTAGGGGAACCGGAAAGTGAGACAGGGAGGAGAGGCAGCCAGTGCAGGCTGCATAACTGAGCAGGTAACAGCCAGAGGGCAGCATGGGCTCAGTTCTACATGGGAACTCTGTGGGATCTTGCGGAGCACATATTTCAGAGCCACCCACCTGTGAGACAAGGGTCTGGGGTAGTAATGCTGCTCTCCTACCCGTCCTTGTGTCAGGCCATTTCCAGGCCTCGTGTACCCTCCATTTCTGGCCTGCTGTGAGAATGAACAAAGCAGAATCCTCAGGCAGAGTCACAGGGACAGGCAGTCCCTAGTCAAGCTGATGTGCACAGTGTCATGGAGAGATTGGTGGGATATACTCTTGTATCTTTTTTTTTTTTTTTTTTTTGGTGAGAGGGGGAGGATTAAACAAGGCTGTTAGCCATTTTCAAAGGAAAAAAAATCTTGAGTAACATAAGTGATACTTCCATCCAAGTTAGGGGTCAGGTTAGGTGACCCTAGAATGTTTCTGGGATAAAATAACACTGGATTTTTTTTTTCTTTAATCTAACCCCACCCCAGATATGACACCATCTTGGTTACAAGAGAAACCCTCGCCAATATCTTTTGTTCCCTGCACCCACACTGGTCACAACCAGCTGGACCACCAATGAGACACCCCAGATCTGAAGTGCTCCAGAGTCAGCTGGTGCCCCAGGAGACCAGCACCACCTCTCTGGATTTCAGCTCTATTTAATGCCCTGTGACCCAGGCCCTGCCCTGGACCACAGTGACACCCATAGTAACCATGGTGGACCCCCAGCAGGCCCGGCAGCCACTTGGTAGCTATTGCCCAGAGTGTGTATCTTCAACATGCCTGAGCAGGGGCAGAAACATCCTACCAAAGCAACTAGGGAAACCCTGACCCGTAATCCTGCTGCCGCCACGGCCTGAGGGGGAGGGGCCAGGAATGCACAAAAGGAGACCCAGGAGGGAAAGAGGAAGCACAGGACATGTTTCTTCTTCTATAAGTTGGCTTCAAGGTGATAAATATCTCTCGTTTCTATTGTGAATGCAGTCTTTCTTTTCCACTATTTCTTCTAAGTGGTTACTGTTGGAAATAGGAAAGTTATTGATTTTTGTACATTTATGTTGTGACTGGCTCCCTTACTGAACTCTCATTATTTCAGTTTTTCAGGTCAATTCTCCCAGAGAGGGGGGAAAAAATTAGGCAATGTGACAAAACTGATAAAAACGCATGAAATCGCCACCACCATTCAATTTGCTCTAAGACATATAAAATCACGGTAGAAACAATGTGTGACATGTGAGGCATCTGCTCCATCCACCCCCCTCCCAACATTTCAGGGTCCCCCCCATCTCACCGCACACCAGCTCTGGGGAAAGGCCACGCCCCTGTAGGGGGAGAATGTCTTTGCAACCTGAACTTAGAAAAGTCCTTTCCTACAGGTGATAGGCCAAACCTCCGGCCTTCTTGGATGGTCAGGCCTGGGCCAGGTTTCTAGCTGTGAAGAGACACTCAGGGCAGGGGCTGTCCCTGTAAACCTGTCCCAACCTGTCCTCCACCACCCAGCCTTTCTCCAAGCTTCCAGGCACCCACTTTCCAAGGAGTCCTCAAGTCTAACTGAGCACCTAGTATGTGCCAGGTTTGGGAATTTGGGTATATAAAAGATCTAGTAAAGTTCTGTCCTCAGATGAGTTCCAAGTATAGAACACGTTTGCAGATGTTCCAAATTTTGTTTTACCAAAATGAGCCTAGATATTCTTCCATATACACTTTGTCATTGACTCAGACTTTCCTCTTTGGAACATGACAACACAGTCAATACTCTGCCCAAACCACCTCCAGTCCCTTTTCTGGTTGCTGTACACCCTCCCTGGCTTCTGTATGATCTTCCTTCTGCCACCTACACCTAAGAACTCCGTTGCAGGACTGCCCGCAGGCGGCTAGAGCTGCTCTGCCCACACCTGTGGAGACTGGAAACGCCAGGGAGCCGCTGTCCCTCCCAAGGCCACTGACTGACAGGTGGGGCACAGCAGACTCTGAGATGTAACTCACACTCCAGAGCATCCCTGCGAGGCTTGGCCTGGCTCTCCCCTGGCCTTCCTGGCTCCTTTACCCGTCCCCCAGGGGGCGTGTCCTCAGTGCATCACATGCAAGTAAGTCCTTCTCTCAGGGTTTGCTTCTGGGGAATGCAACCTAAGACACAGAGCAAGCATCTGACCTCCACTGACGAAGTTTCCCACCCAGCAGATTGGAATAATTAGAAAGTCTCCTGGGAAAAAGATAATTCTATTATGGATTGAATTGTGCTCTCCCCAAATTCATATGTTTAAGCCCTAATTCCCCAATGTGACTGTATTTGGTGATAAGACCCCTAAGGAAGTAATCAAGGCCAGGTGAGGTCATAAGGAAGGCAACCTGCTCCAACAGCATCAGTGCCCTTAAAAGAAGAGACACCAAGAGCTTATTGTTCTCTCCCCCTTGCTCACTCTCACTCTCTCTGCATAAGCACAAAGGAGAGGTCATGCAAGGATACAGTGAGATGGTGTCCACCTATGACCAAAGAGAAGAGGACTCAGAATGAAACCTCCCCTGCTGGTGGTACCTCGATCATGGACTTCTACCTTGATCATGAACTTCTGGTCTTCCCTAGGATATTAATTTCGGTTAAGCTACTTGGTCTATAGTATGACAGCCCGAGCTAACTGATACAGATTCCTTCACCTGATTTCTGGCTGGGATCCTGCAACAACCTTAGCCTCATTCACATGACTGATTACCAGGATCTTGTTCCACATAACAATATTACTGTGATTCACAAACAATTCCGCCTCATCCCCTGGAAAATAAAATAACCAAAGCCATAAACCAGAGAGTGGAAAATTTTTTCTGCAAAGGGCCAGGTAGTAAATATTGTAGGCTTTATATGCCATAGTCTCTGTTGCAACCACTCAACTCTGTCACTATAGCACAAAAACAGCCATAGGCCATATGTAAAGGACTGAGTGTGGCTGGGTTCCAATAAAACGTTATTCAGGAAAGCAGACCTCTGCAGGAAGTAGTTTGCTGACCCCTGCTACAAACTGGCAAACCTCAGATCCACCCCAGACTGTGAAGCCAATTACTTGTACAGAGGTGGCAGGGACTCGCCCAGCTCACCAGGGAGGTAGTGGTGATCAAACTGAAAATGGACTCCCCACTCCTCATTTCTATTCTGTTGTTCAGAACAGAAGTTTAAGTGGGTAGGGCTGAGTATTGGAACTAGAGGGTGACACACTGCCCCAGGATAGAGCTACCAAGACAAAAAGCAGCAAGAAGCCAGGCATCAAGATAGCCATCAGCATTTCTACCTGGGATCAGCCTTCCAAACAAAACCAACACAGCAAAGAAGGGGCCCCTGCTTGGTAACTGTAAGGTAGGGACAATGATGCAGACCCATGAGCTCTAGGACCCTACTGGTCTTTGAAGGAAGATGACCCTCCGGCTGCAGTCCTGCACCTTGCCGCAGCTGGCTGACCCTCCAGCTACCAAAGACCACCACTTGGGGCCCAAGGGAAGAGGAGTCCAAGTGCTCAGTGCTGCAAAGCAATGGGTAAGGAGGGAGCCTCGGGACACAGCCACAGTGTGCTCACCTGCACAGGTGTGACTCAGTTCATGTTCTCACAGGCCTTTGCTTTAGGCATGAAGCTGAGAGCCTATTTTGAGACAACAGCTGCATAATCTCCCACCTGTCGGGATCTGTGGCCTCCCCCCACCCCCGCCTCGTTCCCCATCTCCATTCATTTCCACAAACCACTAGGCTCAGAAGAGAGACTCTCAGCAGAGCAGGGAAGGAAGCAGCTATTCACTGTGTTTTGAGACCCCCTGAAGCTCCCAGGGACTCCTTAGGGCCCCTCAGAAGTCTGGGTCCAACTAGCATTAAAATCCCCCAAGTCCTAGCCTTGAGTTTTAAAGAAAGAAATTTACAGATGTGGAAAGGGACGAGAAAGGAGGACATTTTGGTCCCTAGCAAAGGACTGATTCTATTTGAAACTCTGTTTGGCCACCTCAATGCTGAAGGAAACTGAGCCAAACATACCACCAGCACCCTAGAAACAGACTTTTTTAGATCTTCATATCAACAAGATTTCAGTCTTCAATCATCTCAAATTAAATAAAACCTAAGCAGCAGGAGTTATTGTAGATATGTAGGGTAAAGAAAGGAGAAGGGGAAAAAAAGATCTTTGCACCACGTGACTTTTATGCTGCAGAAACTTAATGAGAAACACACCACATTTCCAGAACCCTCTTTCTAGTCAGGGCTCCCGCTGAGATAAAAGGTCACAAGAAGAGAAGGAGGGAGAGGGCGGGAGTGCCTGCTTGGAGCAGGGAGGCACTTTTATTGCAAAGTCGGGCCCAAATTTCATACAAGCTGTTATCGGGCCTGATAGTCTAGACTGATTATTTTCTTTGAATGCCAGATGTGAAGGGCTTTCATAATGGAGCCTCAAACATCACCCATTTAAAAACAAATCGACCCAAGCTGCATTCACTGCGCAAAGGAGAACTTTCTATCCCAGACTCTGCTTAGCCTGGCGGGAGGCCTGGCCTAGGCAGCATGTCCCACTGCTGCCACCCACAGGCCGTGAGCCATGAGGAAGCTGGGATGCAAGCCCAACACGGGAGGTGGGGGGCAGGGGCTCAGCCAGGCCTCTGCAAATCAGGGGAGACCTGTGTCCATCCTGCCCAGAGCGGCAGGAGAATGCACCTCAGCAAGGTGTGGGACTGCAGCAGGAAGGACTGAGCTGCGTCTGGGCCTCCTGCAAGGTGGAGACCTCAATCCCTTTCACAGATGAGAAATCACAGGTCCTGAGAAGTTGGGTGCTTTCCCCGCTGGATCTGGTTTATCCAGTATTAGCATTTGACACCAGTGCCCTTTCCTTGACCCTCTGTGCTATAGCCATTAACAACAAGATTCCCATCTCAGGAAATATGGAAATATGGAACGATACAACCAGAGCTCTGATACCCAAACTGGACACAACCAGCAAGGAGGACGCCCACAGGGTGAGACTGGGGGTGGGAGGGGAGGGAGTGGGGGAATCTTCCTATCCCTGTTGCCTCAGGCTGGGTGTAGTCCTGGATTTGGGGCTATCACCCCTTCAGGAGGGTTGGGGGGAGGCTTCTCGTTCCCAGGCCCCTGCCCTGGCTGTTTTGGGCTGTGCCCCCTAACACAGTGACCAACTCTGTAAAAACCATGCCAACGTGACCTCGGACCAGCTGCTTCCCATTTGTCTGCAGCTACAAATCATGGTGTGGGACGCTGAGAATCAGTGACCTTCAGAAGGGCTGGGCATGCGAGGGCCTTCCAAGTGATTCATGTTTAATCTAGTATAAAGGACCTCTGCCCTAGCAGCTCTATGCCCTCTGGCCTTCCTGGTCCGGGATGTCGCAGGAATAAGACCAGATGCTCGGAGTTTCTGCCCGTAGTGTTGATTTAATACTCTGTAGTGTACCCTTGGGTATTCTTTCCTCTTCTGAACCCTCCTAAGTGGCCCACCCACCTCTCTGACCTCATCTCTCCACAGGGCTCCTTTCCAGCAAGGCAGAGCTGCTTGCCATGCCTGGTGCTTTTGCACAAGCTGCTCCTCTGCCTGGAAGACCTTCTGCCCCTTCCTCACTTGGCTGAATCCAACTAGTCAGACAACTCTTCCGGCTTCCTCCTTCCCCCTGGGGCTGCGTGTCCCTGCTCTGCACCCCACCTGGGCATCCCTACACTAATCACTGGCCTGCCTAGAGTCTGGCTGGAAAGCACTTAGCAGCTACTTGGCTGATTCCCTAATTGCTTCACATTTGTGCACATGCAGGGACCACACTTGCTGCGTCAGAAACTGGGACTTGAGATCTGCCCAAGGCCTAAATAATTGAAACTGTCCCAGAGAAGAAGAGGTTTATTTCTGGCCCCACTTCCTCCCCAGGGCACCCATGGAAAGGGGCCAAGTTTATCATTCCAGTATGGTTTGGCCAAAGGTGCCTGTGGGGCACTGGGCAGTGGCTGACCTAAGAGACGTGTCACTGAGCCTGGCTCCAAGTCCACCCTGGCCTGTGTGACCCACTAGAGCTGCTTCCTCCTGGAAGTGCTGGCTGAGGATATTCATGTGTGCTTCTGGGAGCTGAAGGATCTTCATAGGGGTTCAGCTCCTTTTGTTTCTTCCTGCAAAGGCTGTCTGGAGAATCCTGCTGAGAGATGTTTTGTTTATAGTTCGTGTAAAATGTAAGGATGGTAGCTTAATGTATCAGTCGTTTACACCTTAATGAAAGCAAATTAATAGGATCCAGTCTTAGAATCCCAGATCTTAGGACCAAAGGGTCTTCCTTTTCTTCTGATGCTGGTGCCATAACTTGACACATTTACAAAATACATCTTCTGCCCCTCCCCTTCTTACAACCACTCCCCCCTTTCCTAATCAATTTAAAATTCAAACAATAACCATGAACCTTGTAAAAATAGGCATACCTCCATGAAATCACAAAAACTGAAGAGCCCCACATGCAATGCCCATCTGGTGCACACCCATCTCCTGGATGAAGCTCTCTGACCTGTGAGGCTCCCAGACCACCTTTGGACCTGTGAGACAGAAGATAGGAGTTGACAGCTCTCAGGTGGTGAGGAGGCTGCCATCCTGAAGAGAAGTGTCTTGTATTTCCTGATTCTGTATGCCCACCAGGCCTCCAGTCAACAAGGCCAGAACAAGACAATGCCAAATATATCCTGGAACTGTCAAGTCCCTAACAGAAGCTAAATGGTGCCAGGGGTGGAGAAGCTCCTCACCTTTTCCGCATTCATGCAAAGGCAGCTCTGATCCTCCCTGCAGCAGGACACACTGAGAGCTGTGCACCCCACTCCTGCTCTTCCCTACTCTTCCTCTCTCTTGCTCCATCCCAAGGTAAAGTAGTACATTGGGAGTGGGGAAACGGCTAAGTCAAGCAAGAGCCTGGATGCTGGAGGCAAGCACAAAGGGAAGTGAGAACCACAGGGTGGACCGCTTTTAAGCCTCCATCTGGTAGCCAATGAATTGTGGAAAGTAAGGCACTTGACTTTCCATTGCACCAATTTGTCTTTGATCAGGGATTTAATATGGGGTATTAGTGAGCCCCAGATTTCAAAGTTCTGAAGCTACAAACTTGGGTTTAAAGCTCCATGCTTCTAGAGATACAGACCTCTGGCTGTACAGGATGTGGGGCCTTCTGAATGACAGTGTCACCTGGGAGGAAGAGGAGGCATAATTTATGCCATAAGTAGAGCCACAATGAGCATATATAGTACTTTACAGTTTACAACAGTCTCTTGGTACTAGGATGCTCATAGAAGCCCTAGGAGGTACCAGCTATCCCCATGTCACAGATGAGAAAACTGAAGTTTCAGCCTGGTAAGAGATGTGCTTACCAGTGAACAGCAAAACAGGGCACCAGAAAATGAAGAAAGGAGAATAGGTCTGATGAGCAAAAGTAGAATTTGGCCATCAAAAAATCTGGAAAGACACTCTTTACAGTTTGGCACTATGTACATCTGGGGTCTTATGGGCACAGTGCTGTGTTTTACACATACGGGAAGGCAAGAGGGACCATAATCTTTCCGTAGTCCTAAAACAGTTGTTTGTGGACCCCCACAGGTAAATGCAGGCAGATCAAGCAGCCCCTCCTTCCAGCTTCCATGGCTGGTTCCAGCCATCATTGATATTCAACCAGAGATTTGAAAATGACCTAGGCAGATCTCAGCAGGACTTCAAGTGGAGATTGTCATTCTGCATGTGTCCAAGGCCTCCTGCTTCTGTTACAGTATCTGTAGAGAGACCAGCGCAATCCCCTATGCTCGCAAAACCCTCAAGTTGCTTGTTTATGCCTGCATGTGAGCGCCACCTAGTGGCAAGCGTTAGGCATGGCGTCCAAGTGTACATTTTCTTCCAGGACCACCTACATTCAGAGCCATTTAGTGTAAAATGGATACTTTCAACTCAGCACACCTATGACCCTGATCCCTTGTGATCCTGTCCATATAACCTGCTCCGTTTCAGTCCCTTACCTTTATGTTTGCCGGGAAACCTGAAGGCACCAGTCTGGCTGATTGTAAACCTGGCTTGAAGCATCCTGCTTTCCCTTAAAACTCTCAACTTTATGATGTCCCAAAGGCTTGGTTTGGGCTATTAGCAGCCACATGGCATAATAGAAAGAACAGGAAAGTGTCCAAAAACCTGGGCTCTAATTTCATCATCTCCACCAGAGAGCTAGGTGGACTTGGATAAGTTATCCAAGCGCTCCAAATCCCCACCTGTAAAACTAGGATAACAATACCTGTCCTTGGCTCGGTGCCTGTGGCTCAAGTGGCTAAGGCGCCAGCCACATACACCTAAAGTGGCGGGTTCAAATCCCCAGCCCAGGCCCACCAAACAACAATAATGGCTGCAACCAAAAAATGGCCAGGCATTGTGGTGGGCGCCTGTGGTCCCAGCTACTTGGGAGGCTGAGGCAGGAGACTCGCTTGAGCCCAGGAGTTGGAGGTGCTGTGAGATGTGATGCCATAGCACTCTACCCAGGCAGACAGCTTGAGGCTCTGTCTCAAAAAAAAAAAAAAAAAAAAAAAACTCTGTCCTTGACACAGTCATGTTGTGGTGAATGTGCTAAACAAACATATGATACTTCTCAGTAGGAAGCAAACGAATAAGCTAAGAGAACGTCCCCACATTTTAAAGAAACAAGTTGCGATGTGTGCCCTGCTCTTCCTTGCCAGTGCACTTGCTGGTTTCCCTGCCTGCCACGCCCTTCTCTCCCCTCCGGACTAACTCCTCCTACTTCCATTGCCTCCTACAAAAAGTCTCCCCTCACTCTGAAATGGGAATCCCTTCCTCTGGATTCCTATAACTCTTAGGGGTTTCACCACACTTTGTTGAAATAATTTGTTTCTTGGGCAGCGCCTGTGGCTCTTTGAGTAGGGTGTCAGCCCCATATACCGAGGATGATGGGTTCGAACCCGGCCCCTGCCAAACTGCAACAACAAAAAAATAGCCAGGCATCATGGCGGACGCCTGTAGTCCCAGCTACTAGGAAGGCTGAAGCAAGAGAGTCATCTAAACCCAAGAGCTGGAGGTTGCTGTGAGCTGTGACACCACTGCACTCTACCAAGGGGGAAAAAGTGAGACTCTGCCTCTACAAAAAAAAAAAAAGAAAGAAAGAAATAATTTGTTTCTTATCTCTTTCCCCAGCTAACCTGTGTGCTCTTTGAGGGCAAGGAGTATGTCTTTTTCACTCTTGTATCCCTGCTGCCCAGCACAGAGCCCAGTATATGATAAGTATTTGATAAGCCCAGGATATGATACTCTATCTTGTGTTGAATGACTAAAATAATGAACTAAATCAACAAACACTATTCCAGGGCTTGAAGATGTTCTCCCATGTTTTCTTCCAGAGGCCTGCTTGTTTTAACTCTGTAATCCAACTGAAATTGATTTTGGTGTATGTGTGACACAGAGGTAAAGACAGGGTTGTTTGGGGTTTTTTTCTTTTTTTCCTGTATAGATACACAATTGACTCAACACTTCTCTTTTAAAAAAACTCACTTTTCCCCCACTACACTATAGTGTCACCTTGCCATAAATTAGGTGAATGTATATGCATGGATCCGTTTCTGGACCTTTTTGTCTCATTGGTCAGCAAAGCTGCTGTTATATACTACTCTGTACAAATAAATAACAAAATTTAAGCCAATAGCAACTTGAAGCAATGCCATACCCACTTGAGAGCCTGAACTGCGACAGTCAGAGGAGATGGCCAGGCTGAAGCTGCAGGTGAACAGGAAGTCTAGGGTCCCAACCAAGAGACAGCTGCCAAGGAAGGAAAGGTTGCAGCCAGCTCTGAGAGTCTGTACACTTTATGGGATTGAACAGGGGTGGACAGTCATTGTTACAGGGCCTGAACAGAAGGCAAGCTGGGGAGGCAAGTCAGGGAGGAACTCAGGAATTGCATTGCCTGAAATCCTTGCCACAGCCAAGGGAACCCCAGAAGGAATGCAGCCTACTATTCTGGCATCTGGTGCTTAGCCCTACAGGCAGTTTTTAGGGAAGCTCCCTACTGAGCAGCCCAGGGCATCAAGGGGCTTCTGATAGCTGGGGCTGGGAAAACAGCAGCAAGCAGGGAGAGAGAACAGCTGAGAAATGCCTTAGTTCCTCTGTTCCCTCCCTAGGAAACTCAAATGAATGAAGTCCCTGGGGGAACCTGGGGGGATCTAGATGGGACACAGCTCTCTTAAAGGAGGAGCTGCCACTTAACATTAGCCAGGTAGAAATGGGGGCCAAAACTGTCAGCTCTTCCAGTTTTCCAAGACAGCCACAAATCCAAACTTATATACAAGATTTTTAAGTACTGCCAGCTAATTTTTTTTAAATTGCAAACCCTGTGTTAGTCACATAAAACACATCTGCACATCCTCTCTGACCACATCCAATTTAGCATCTAACTGGTATCTTTGAAGCCAACAAGGGAAGAAACAAATTCTTTTATCCTTAAGTCCTAGATGAACCTACAGTATCTTCAGATATTAGGAAGAGTGCTGAGGAGGTGTCCAGCAGACCCTGAGAAAATCCATTGTGAAAATAATTGGGAAAAAAATAAACAGAGTCCCCTGCTGGGTTACTTCTCTGAGTCTAATTGCATTTTAATAATCTGGGGCTGATTCTGAAGGTAATAATTGTTTGGTTCTCACATTGGGTTTGTGTTGATTATTTTGGAAAATGTGTCAAAGCTTATTTTATTTTCCAATCTTGTACTACTTTAATGAAAATTCATTACCAGCAGAGCTTTCTGAACTGGAAATTAAATTGGAAATACACGTCTGTGTATAAATAAACAGGTGTGCTAAATAAATAAACTCCTTTTACTTGAGATATCTGGTTTATTTTGATGAATGATGAATTAGAAAATATGTCAGCCTTAGAAACAGAAAAAAACCATAAAAACAGTAAGCAAATGAAACAATGATTTTAAGGGTCATTTAGGACAACTGTGGTTTAGGGGGAAAGTATTAGATTCAGAATCAGAAGATTTGGCTCAAATCCAGATTCTACCCTGGGGGGTAAATTAAGTAACCCCTGGATGATATGATTATATCCCCCTATCCTGCCGGAGCCATTCCTTTGTTCAATAAAAATGAGCAGAAGTAAATATGTCACTCTTGGGTAAAACTTCAAGAGGCTGTGCAAGGTTTGCTGTGCTTTCTTTTCCTTCAGCCACAGTGAGGAGCAACATTCCAGGTGGTCGATACTGTTGGCCAGGGTTCTAGGACAATAAGGTGCAGAACAGTTCCAGACCAACCCATGACACACATGGATATCAGCAACAAATACACCTTTACTGTTTTAAGCCACTGAAACATGGTAAGATGTTTGTTACTGCAGCATAGCCTTGCCCATTTCAACTGATAAGTCTGTAACCTTCAGAGATCTTCCTGTAAAATGAAATTTACAAATGCCTACCTTATGGCAGTGTAATACACATAAGTTCACCTAGTAATGAGTGGGAATGGGGATGGGATTACTCATTACTCATCTTACTTTGCATTTACTAATGAGCAATAAACAAGCAATATTCATTACTGAATTACTCGGTTTTCTACATATAGAAATAGCTCATGCCCTCTATCCCCTCATTTTATATTTTAAGTATAAGAATATGTTGATATGTTCATTATATTATGAGTTTCCTTAATAGGAATCCTATCTTTTTATCTGTATACCTCAAATAGCAAGGACAAAAATAATAAGCCAACAAACAAGCTGTGCTTCTCTTGGAAGGAAAATGAAATTTGAACAGGTTGCACAACTGGTTAAAACAGGTTTATTGCTCATTAGTCACCAAGTAAATGCAAATTAAAAACCACAATGAGATATAATCCATGCCAATCAGAATGGAAAATCAGAAATATTGGCAACACCAAATGTTGAGGATGTAAGTGGAAGTCTCGCACACTGCTGGTGGGGGGTAAAAACACACACCCACTTGAATAGTTCGGCAATTCCTTCAAAAGTTAAATGCGCACTTACCATATGATCCAGTCTCAGAAATTTAGCCAAGAAAAATAAAACATGGGCCCACTGTTTTAACCTATTGCTGGGTAACCTTACCACAAACTTAGCAGCTTAGAAGAGCAGGCATTTACCATCTCACAGTCTCCGTGGGTAAGG
Source organism: Galagoides demidoff (assembly GCA_963574575.1). Taxonomy (NCBI): domain Eukaryota; kingdom Metazoa; phylum Chordata; class Mammalia; order Primates; family Galagidae; genus Galagoides; species Galagoides demidoff. The sequence continues at coordinate 6,860 of CAUYQV010150190.1, read as the reverse complement.
AGTGGCTTAGCTGGGTCCTCCACTTCAGCTTCTCTCCTGAGACTGCCATCAAGGTGTCAGCCAGGGCTCAGATCCCATCTGAGGCTCAACTAGGGAAGAAAGTGCTTCTAAGCTCACACATTGTTGGCAGGATTCAATTCCTTACAGACTCTCCTATTAGGACACTACTTTTTACTGGTTGTTAACCAGAGGTCACCCCCAGTTCCTTGCTGTGTGGGCTTCCCAAAAGGGCAGCTGACTTCATAAAAGCCAGCAAAAGAGTCAATAGCATCTATGAGCAAGATACAAGATATGATCTTCTATAATATTATGTGACATTCCATCACCTTCACGGGATTCTACTGGTGAGAAGGAAGTCACAGGTCCACCTTCACTGAAGGAGGGGGGATTGATTATACAGGGTGAGAAAAACAGGAAGCAGGGACCAGGGACATATGAGAATCTTCTGCCACACTTATGCAAAGACTTGTACAGCAACTTTATTCAAAATAGGCCAAAACTGGAAACAGTCCACATTCCCATCAACAGGTAATTAGAAAAATAAGTTGCATGAATACACAACAGAATACTACTCAGCAATAAAAGGGAATGGACAATAGATACATTCAACATTAATGAATCTAATAGACACAATAATAAGTCCTAAAAAGTCAGACATAAAAAAGGAGAACACCCATCAAGTATTTATGCAATATTTAAGAACAGGCAAAACTATCCCATGGTGATAGAAATCAGAATAGTGGCTGCCTCTGAGTGATAGGTCTAGACTGGAAGGGGACGGGACGGAACCCTCTGCCGTGATGGATATATCTTGCTTTGGTGGTGGTACAAGGGTGTATACAATTGTCAAAACCCATCAGATTCCTAAGATATGTACATTTCATTGTATGCTAATTATATGTCAATAAAAACTAGGTTTAGTCTCTTGCCATTACCATAGGCTTTTTTTTTCCTTGAAGAATATTTATTCTGAAAAAAAAAAAGAATATTTATTCTGGCCATCAGCTAGAACAATTCTAATTTTTAAATTTCACTTCTATTGAGAGGGAGATGTGTATGACACAATTCATAATAGCACAGGGAAAAAATGTTAGCAGAACAAAACATGCATGATGACATTTGGCAACCTAACCTATAGCCTTTTTTTGAATATTACTGAAAGATAACAGCCAAAGGGCTCTGCTCAAAGATTGCTCTAAAAGTATGAGGCTATTCTATTATAATTAAATATTATTATTGTTAAATATTATTGTTGTTGTTATTATTAAGTACAGAGCACAGATAGCATTTCAAGTTTGCATTTTGCACCTAAAGCAAAATACATCATTCAAGACACCATAAGAAAGATATCCTCAGCTCAGCTTCTCTCTACAGAAAGAGACAGCATTTGGTGGGGGCTGGAGGGAGTCCAATCGCTGAACAGCCCAACCACAGCGCAGAACCACAGCCCAGCTTGAAGGGCCAGATGCGAAGGGGAGACCAAAATGAAAGCTATCAACAGAAAAAAAGAACACACAGGCAGGAAAACAGCAGGAGGGCTGCAGAAATAGAGGCAAGCACAGGGAAATAGACCAAGAACATGAAATGCGCTGTTACTGATTTGCATGCCGGGTTGGGTCAACACACGCTATTTTTTGGAATAGAAAATTAAAACGGGGAAAAAAATTTTTAATGAACAAGAAAAGATGGCATGCAGGCATATTTGTGGCAACCTGGGAATGAGACCAATCTCATCTAGTCAAAATTAAATTCCAACAAAAAGAAGGGATGGGTATGTGAATAAAGATGCATTTTAAACCAAGAAGAGAAATGGTGTTTTGTGTTGAGAGATACTGTGTGTCCTAAGGCTGGCTAGTGTAATCTTCAAATACAATAAACATATAAGGAAAACAAGTGCTTCTTAACATACATGGTTCAGGGGTTGGAAACCCAAGACTAAAAGACAGAAGGCAAGCAAAGTGGTATTTTTCCATCCAAAGTCCCTGATATAGTCACTCATTTATTCCACACACAGTAATCAACCTCAAACAAGTACCTCTCCCTCCTTCACTCCCTGTATCTTTCCCTTCCCCAGCACCCCACTAAGGTTCACAAATGTTCTCCCCCTCCTCCTCACCCCTCTGCCATGGGCAGGTCCTAAACTCCAGGTGTTCCTAACTCAACCTGGGCCGCAACCCCCAACATCCCTCTGCTCTGAGAATCAGAATACTGTCAGAGCATAATGCTGATTTCTTTTAGATGTGACAATGTAGGATTTTCTATTTCTCTTATATTTTAGAGTTACCTACTGAAATATTTGTAAATTTGTCTAATGCTTCAAAATAATACCAGGGAATACTACATAGCAATGAAAAATTATGGCTACACGAATGAATCTCACAGATAACACTGAGTAAACAAACAAGATCCCTAAAACAGTACATACTATGTAATTCCCTTTATATGAAGTTCAGAAACAGGTAAAATTAGCCTTTTCAGTTAGAATACTGGAATACTGACTACCTTTCAGGAAAAGGCAGTGACAGAAATCAAAACATTGGCTGTCTCTGGGTAATAGTCATTGACTGGAAGTGAATAAGAGGGAAATTTCTGGGCTGATGACAATGTTCTCTATCTTGTTTCAGAGTTGGTACATGGTATATATAATTGTCAAAACTCATCAAATGCTCAATATATGGGCATTTTATCATACATTAATTGTATTTCTTTTTTTTTTTTGAGACAGAGCCTGAAGCTGTCCCCCTGGGTTGAGTGCTGTGGCATCACAGCTCACAGCAACCTCCAATTCCTGGGTTCAAGCAAGTCTCCTGCCTCCGCCTCCCAAGTAGCTTGGACCACAGGCACCTGCCACAACACCTGGCTATTTTTTGGTTGCAGTCGTCATTGTCATTTGGCAGGCCCAGGCTGGATTCAAACCCGCCACCTTAGGTGTATGTGGCTGGCGCCCTAGCCACTTGAGCCACAGGCACTGAGCCTGTATTTCAATTAAAAACTAGATTTAGCTTCTTGCCATCATAGTAATTTTTTTTTTTTTTTTTTTAGTTGAAGAACCATTACTCAGGTCATCAGTTTTCTTTGTGACCAATGCTATGGAAATTCTCCTGTGTAGTCATCTTTGGGTAAGCCCAAGGCATTAATTCTCTTCGCCAGGGGAAAAAAAGAGTGAAAACAACATGTAAACCAGTTTGGTGAAAATATTTCAAATTGTATATAAAACCAGCACACTGTATCCCATGACTGCATTAATGTATACAGCTATGATTTGATAAAAAAATAAAAAAGAGTGAAAAGAATTGTACTGCTACTTGACTGTGAGAATAATAGCATCCAGATACTTGGAAAGCCACAGATACTTAGAAGAGCCCAGCAGAACTTTGACACTGACAAACCACCCAATTCAAGATCTTTCTGAATCTCCTTTTCATATGATGTATGTCAAAGAAAATACCACACAGGACCAATGAATATAAAACAAATAATTGCTTTAAATGTGCCATACATGACAAGCTGTAGAAAGCCCACGCCCAGTCATCTCTAGGAAGCCAGGGAACTCTATGCCCTTCATTGCCAGGCATTGGAGGGGCACAGGGTAGGTATGACCTCTACACATCCTTTACAAGTCAAGGATTCTTCATGAAGAAGGAAATCTCCCCAGGAAAGAACCTCAGCCTTAGAAACAAAGTACATTTCAAAAATAAATATTCAGTAACTCAACGGAGAAATGAAGGATTATCCCAGGCCAGAGGCTCAAACTAGTCAAAGTTTACCTGGCTCTGCGTAGCAGGAGAGTATAACCGGAGACTTAGCATGCCCTAGCCTCGCCTAAATTTATTCTTTCTTTCCTTGAAGTTGTTTGTACCTCTGCTGAAAAATATCTAGTAGCTTTTACCTGATTGGTTTGTTTGCCAATCTACTGAATAAATAGAAGTTGGTTAGCATTCTGCAGCTGTTTCACCTACCAAGGATAATTGGGTAGAATTATAAAACTTGATTTCAGTTTCTGTCTCATGCTCCACTAATTATACAGGTAAGTATATATATCATCTGTATTTAAAAATCAAGGTGATGATTCTGGCAAGAATAGTGAAATGTTCAATGAAGAACAGGATATCTGCATATACCTAAAATGACTCCCCTACAAGTGCACATTAATTACAAAAGACAAAAGAGTAATTCAGTGGTGGAGAAACCTAACCGACCCCACCTTAGTCAAATAATCAACGTGTGTATCATCAATAATGGAACAAGCCCACAGTGTAAACCTCGTGATATGATGCACTGAGAGACGATGTAGCTTCAGGGATATCCTGAATCCAAAAATGAGAAAGCCTCACACAAACTCAGGTGAAGTAACTTCAGTCATGAAAGATGAAGAAAGGTTAAGGAAGTGTTCCAAATTAAAGGAGACTAGAAAGATGCAAAAACTAAGTACCATGTGTGATCCTGGCTAGAACTAAAAATAGCCGTACAGGACATTAATGAGACAATTTGTAAAGTTGGAATGTAGACTGTAAATTAGAAAACAGGATTGGTCAAGGCTAAATTTCCAAATTTTGATAACTATATTGAGGATACATAAATAAGAAAATGTTTAGCTATTACTCTTAAATGGTTCAGAAAAAAATATTTGTGTGTGCATATAAAGATGAGAAAGAGAAAGACCAAATGGGAAAATTGTTAATAATTAATGAATCTGTGTGAATCTTTTCTCAAATGAGGTGACAATGAGGATGGAGATCTAAATAGGCCTCAATCCCCTCCCTGGATTACCAGCATACCAGAAAAGTCACAAGACGTCACAGTTGGTCCCAACTGGATAAGAACAAATTGAACTATGTTTGGGGTCTATGCGTGTCCAACTGAATGAATTGAAACAACGCAAACTATCTTTGTCTTTTCCTTTGTTTCCATGACTGATGCTGTTCTCTCACATAATAACTGTCAATATCGGGATAAAAGGGCATTCTAGTTCAGTATCACTTTTTTTTTTTTTGAGACAGAGCCTGAAGCTATCCCCCTGGGTAGAGTGCAGTGGCATCACAGCTCACAGCAACCTCCAACTCCTGGGCTCAAGCGAGTCTCCTGCCTCAGCCTCCCAAGTAACTGGGACCACAGGCGCCCGCCACAACGCCCAGCTATTTTCATTGTTGTTTGGTGGGCCCGGGTTGGATTCAAACCCACCACCTTAGGTGTACGTGGCTGGCGCCTTAGCCACTTGAGCCACAGGCACCGAGCCAGTATCACTTTTCTTAGAAAGGTAATTTCTCAAAATCTGGGCACAGGTAAAATAAAGTGGTGAATGATGCCTAATTTTGGAATCTTCCACTAATAAGGAATTACGTAAGGACTGCATTAGCTGATTCTCACAATATTCACTTCCCTTTTGCTAATGGCAAACATTTACCCACCAATATACATTTGTTTGATTTTTAAGACATTTTTTTGCTACATGTCCTTAAAATAATTATATAATTATGAGAGTAGTTTCTTTGATTTATAAACAAACTAGTATCTGTAGAAATTATTTATCTGTAGTTTGTAATTTATATCTTGTGGATCTCTATATATTTACTGTTTAATCTCCTGGTGACATTAAGCTGTAATTTGACTTATGATGAAGGCAATAACTTATGCAAAGAAGTGTTAGATTTATTTAAAAAGAGCTTATTGAAAGTCTTCAAAATGCCAAGTACTCTATTAGTTATTTGGAAATCAGATAACTGTATAAATTAAACATGTCAGCCAATCATAAATTTTTTTTCTTATACTAAAAAACCCATGATGGCTGCAGGTTCAAATAACAACCAACAGTCAATGACCCTTAGTCACCATCTTTTAGCACCAATATCACAGAGATCTATTTTATCATTTAGTCTGGGCTTCCACATGAAGCTAGAATTGAAGAGATAAACAAAAATCTAACAGTCCACACCCATAAACTAGACTAAATGTATCAATTCCCAGCCTTGAACAACCCATGTTCAAGATAACACAGATCTCTAGCTTCTTGTTCTTGGTTTCTAAATACCATTCCCAACACCATGGCTCCTTAGAAAAATGGTTGATTCCAGGGCAAAGGGAGGTACCAGCCAATTATGGAACATCAAGTTTTTCCAGAAAGCATAAAAATGCTCAAAAGTTAATGGGGACAGGGCCAAAGGACACAAGAGTCACAGTGAAAGGGCTCCCAATAGTGAAATTTGGGGCAACCAAGAATAAGAATAGGAATGACTGAAATTATTAATATTGAAGGAGTCAAAATGAAATCTGCCCTTTTTCCTTATGTTCTCCAGTTGAACAAGGTACGCAAGGTTTTTCATGTTGTTGTTGTTTTGTTAAAACAGTGAGAGCAAAATAACTTACTGGAATATAAAGATAAGAGCAGATGAGCATGTCACTAATCGAGAAAAGGGGGTATTTTCACAGAACCAATATTTTTCCCCAACCCATCTCTACCTGACATCAATCAGAACATACCATTGACCATTTAGTTTAAAAAAAAATGCAATATGCTTGTGCACATACACTAGTTACTTTACATACAATAAAGGAATAGGAAAGGGGAAAATGAAAAGAATAGACGGCTCGGTGCCTGTGGCTCAAGTGGCTAAGGCACCAACCACATACACCTAAGGTGGCAGGTTCAAATCCAGCCCTAGCCTGCCAAACAACAGTAATGGCTGCAACCAAAAAAAAAAAAAATAGCCGGGCATTGTGGTGGGCGCCTGTGGTCCCAGCTACTTGGGAGGCAGAGGCAGGAGACTCGCTTGAGCCCAGGAGTTGGAGGTTGCTGTGAGCTGTGATGCCACAGCACTCTACCCAGGGGGACAGCTTGAGGATCGGTCTCAAAAAAAAAAAGA